>LTAE01001891.1:0-17320 GCA_001647135.1 Pontederia paniculata | reverse complement strand
GACAGAATGGGCGACAGCGGCGGCGGCGGGCGGCGGCAGCGGGAGACAACAACAGTGGGAGACAGAGCAGTAGTGGCGGACGGCAGCGACTGCAGCGGGCGGCGGCGTTTTCTCTTCCTTTTTTGGTTCAGCCTCATTGATCTCCAGCCGTAGATCTCCAATCTGACGGCTGGAGATCAATGGGACAAGTTGTCCCCTACTTAAGTAGGGGACAACAACATTATTCCCATATATATATATCAAAAAGAGAAAAAACAGAGCACATCGTGCACCTTTAATTGCACACTCCTTTTGTTGTCCCACTATTTTAATTTTTGTTCATGTATTATACGATCCTTAACCCCATATCTAAATTCTTCCTTTGGCGTGAAGAAGTTCTCGTTGTTAATTAATTTTGGTTGGTATACCTTTTTTTTCTTTTTAGATGATAAAATGACTAAAAAATATAGTGAGATTAGGAGAAATTTTCTTCGGTAAAACTCATTCTTGCATGTTGTAAACATATTCCTTCTTTGATAAATCTTATTTCTTCTATGTAGCAAATATCTTTTTCTATATGTTTCCTTATATATATTTTTTATTTTCTCTTTGGCAGAATCATCATAATATTCAAAGAAAGATTAGAGCATACCTTATTATTTGTGGCTTTCCTTTGATGCAATATATATATGTATATTTATATTTTAATATAATTCTTGACCTCGGTATTCGAGGTTCAATCGCCTTCTTATCTAGAGTGTTAAATGTTGTATTGTTTGCAAACATTTTTAAGAGAATAATTAACATCTGAGTGTACTTGAAAGTAATAAATTCACGTCTTCTAAAAAACAAAATAAAAAGTAAATGCACATACATAGACTAGCCAAATTACAAGAATCACACAATGCACAAAAGACTTATGAAAAGGAATTTGATAATTTGTTAAAATGGGGAAGATTAGAACAAGGTTTATAATCCACTTAAAGTTTAGATATAAGAAAAATATAATTATCCTATGACCATCCATGAGCACACATCACTACCATCACGAGCAACCCCTGTTGTGCATGCCACCATCACCTACATATAAGTTACATGTAGGATCAATGCAGGTACGCAATTTGCAACCCAATATGAAAGAAATAAACCAACGAAAATAATCTTCATAATAGATAATCAAGAGATCAATATAAAACAAAGTGATACAAAAAACAATACGATGGAGATATAATACCAATGAGATTATAATTGATAATATCATTACTATTGGGAATACAGGGTGAGGGATCGATCAAGAATCAAAGCAATGAATAAAATGAGAAAAAAATATTGACATACAAATTTTTAACGTGGTAAAACCCTCTAGATCAATGTGAACAAGAGGGAAACATCCACGGGCAAAGGAGACCGCCATAAAAAAATTTCACTATGTTAAAGAAGAAGAGTACATCATAGAACTCTAACCCTTATTTATAAAGGTCCATACGGCGGGGGGCTTCGCCCTCCACCCCCCATGGGAATTAGTGTCAGGCTACGAGCTTGGGCCATCACAAATTTCTCTTTTTGCTCTCAAATTTTTTTCTTTTACAATTTTGAGTACAGGGGTATAATAATTCAAAGCACAACAACAAATCTCCACCTTGACTTGAATTTTACATAACTTTGAAAAAAGAAAACTCATCATATCCTCTTTGTCAAATGGCCCTGATGAGCCTAACTTCCTCTTTGTGAGATGCCAACCAAGTCCGAGCAGGATTCGAACTTAGCAACATGTAAGCTCTTTATCATCATGTCTGCAGGATTGTCATGTGTTGATCTTCTGAACGTCAACATCTTTCTTTTGCACTATATCACGAACAAAATGATATCTCACATCAATATATTTTATCCTTTCATGATGCATCTGATCTTTTGTAAGGTGTATTGCACTTTGACTATCATAGTATATGCTAGTAGCTTTCTCATTCATGTTGAATTCTCCAACTAATTCTCTCAACCAGATGACTTCTTTTACAACTTCAGTAACAATCATATACTCTGCTTCAGTGGTGGATAATGCTACCATGTCCTGCAAAATAGTTTTCCATTTAACAACACAGTCACCAATAGTAAAAACATAAAATGTGAAAGATTTTCTTCTATTCAAATCTCCTACAAAATTTGAATCAACATAACCAATCAAACCAACTGTACTTTTATGAATTTTAAACATGTTTCAGAAGTGCCTCTTAGATATCGCAAAATCCACTTAACTACTTGCTAGTGCATCTTTCCTAGATTAGACATGTAACTACTAACAACACTAACTACATGAGATATATCTGGGCGAGTACAAACTATAACATACATAATACTCTACACTAGAGTATGAAGCTTTTGACATATACCTTATGTCATCATTTGATTGTGAAGAATATGAAGTTGAGAGTTTGAAGTGTGCTACAATAGGGTGCTAACTGACTTTGCATCATGCATTCCAAATCGCTCCAAGACTTTTTCAATATATTTTTGCTGAGAGAGAGAAAAAAGTCTTCCTAAGTGTCTATCTCTAAATATCTCAATTCCCAAGATTTTCTTAGCAGCTCTAAGATCCTTCATGTCAAACTCAGAACTTAATTTAGCTTTCAAACTATTGATTTCATATATATACTCTTAGCTGCAATCAATGTGTCATCAACATATAGCAACAAATAGATGAAGGATCTGTCAGCAAGCTGATGCAAATAAACACAACTATCATACTTACTTCTCATAAAATTAATGCCCAACATAAATGAGTCAAATCTTTTATATCATTGACGAGGAGATTGTTTGGGTTCATACAAATGACTTTTTAAAATGACATGCATGACCTTCTTTACCTTCAATATGAAAACCCTCTGGTTGCTCCAAGTATATATCCTCTTCAAGATCACCATGTAGGAATGCAGTCTTTACATCTAGCTGTTCAAGTTCAAGATTATGCATAGCAACAATAGTAAGTAAAGTACGAATTGAAGTATCTGCAAAATCTGAATCAACATAATCATCAGACCAACTGTATTTTTACCAAATTCTAAACATGCTTCATAAGTGCCTCTTAGATATCGCAAAATCCACTTAATTGCTTGACAATGTATCTTCCCTGGATTAGATATGTATCTACTAACAACACTAACTGCATGAGATATATCTGGGTGAGTACAAACCATGGCATACATAATACTACCAACTGCACTAGAGTATGAATCTTTTGACATATACCTTATGTCATCATCTGATTGTGGAGAATATGAAGCTAAGAGTCTGAAGTGAGATGCAATATGGGTGCTAACTGACTTTGCATCATGCATTCCAAATCGCTCCAAGACTTTTTCAATATATTTTTGCTGAGAGAAGAAAAGTCTTTATGAGTGTCTATCTCTAAAGATCTCCATCCCCAAGATTTTTTTTGCAGCTCTAAGATCCTTCATGTCAAACTCAGAGCTTAATTTAACTTTCAAACTGTTGATTTCAGATATACTCTTAGCTCCAATCAACATGTCATCAACATATAGCAACAAATAGATGAAGAATCTGTAAGCAAGATGATGCAAATAAATACAACTATCATACTTACTTCTCATAAAACTAATGCCCAACATAAATGAGTCAAACTTTTTATAATATTGACGAGGATATTGTTTGAGTCCATACAAGGACTTATTAAGATGACATACATGACATTCTTTACCTTCGACATAGAAACCCTCTAGTTGCTCCATGTATATATCATCTTCAAGATCAGCATGTAAGAATGTTGTTTTTACATCTAGCTGCTCAAGTTCAAGATTATGCATAACAACAATAGTAAGTAAAGTACGAATTGAAGTATGTTTTACAACTGGAGAGAACACATCATGAAAAACAACTCCCTCCACTTTGACTGTAGCCTTTTGCAACCAACCTTGCCTTGTACTCAGTGTCTTCATTACTAAGTCCTTCCTTCTTCTTAAACACTCATTTGCAGCCAACAATCTTTTTATTAATCGGTGGTTTCACAAGCTCCCAAGTGTCATTTTTTTTGTAGAGACT
This sequence comes from Pontederia paniculata, assembly GCA_001647135.1. Taxonomy (NCBI): domain Eukaryota; kingdom Viridiplantae; phylum Streptophyta; class Magnoliopsida; order Commelinales; family Pontederiaceae; genus Pontederia; species Pontederia paniculata. The sequence goes on along the minus strand of LTAE01001891.1, from coordinate 13,288 downwards.
ACATCTCCTCTTGCATAGCTATTACCCATCTGGTGTAATATGAAGTTTGTATAACTTCTTTGTATGTGGAAAGATCAGGAAATTCAATATTTACAACAACACTTCAAAACTCAATCTTTGTTGTGTCTTTTTTTTTCTTTCCTCTGTTTGTCACGAGCCAACATATATTTTATTGAGCCTCAGGAGAAGCTTGAACTTCAGGAGCAACATCTCTAGTTTGAACATCTTTATTTTCATCAAAAGAATTGATAAGTTTCAACTCCACCTTCTTCAAAGCTTTTTATTTTTTTGTATCATTAATCACAGACAACTCTTTTCTCGAGTGAAACATCACATATTCATCAAAAGTAACATCTCTACTCAAAATAACTTTTTAGTTTTAGGAAACCATAATCTATAACCTTTAACACCAGATTTATAAGCAAGAAATATGCACATTCTAGATCTAAGTTCAAATTTTCCATCATTTACATATGCATATGCATATGCAGGACAACCGAAAACTCTTAAACGTGAGTAATTAGGAGGACTACCTGACCATACTTTTTTAGGAATCTTCAAATTCAATGATCAATGGGGGGATCGATTGACTAAATAACATGCCAAGTTGATAACTTCTGCCTAGAAATTCTTTCCTAATCTTACATTTGATAACATGCATCGAGCTCTTTCAAGTAGAGTTCTGTTCATTCTTTTTGGGACGCCATTCTATTGTGGAGTCTTTATAACTGTACGGTGTCTTACAATACCTTATTTCTCACAAAAGCCATTAAATTTTGAACCACAAAACTTCAGTCCATTATCTGTTCTCAGTCTCTTAACAATTTTTTTAATTTATTTTTCTAAAGTTTTCCATAACTTAAATGTCTCAAAGACATCATATTTATGTTTCAAGAAGTAGAACCAAACTTTTTAAGAGAAGTCATCAATAAATATAAGCAAATATCTATTGCCTCCATTTGAAGGAACTTGAGAAGAACCCCATAAATATAAATGGATGTAATCTACTTCGTCCTATGAATTGTCGAATTAAAACTGACTCTCTTTTGCTTCCCGAAAATACAATGTTCACATAATTCCAACTTTCCAACTTTTTGGCCATGGAAGTAGACTTTGTTGCTTAGAATTTGCATGTCCTTCTCACTCATATGACCTAAACGCATGTGCCATAATTTTGTAGAATCTTCTTCTGAAATGGATGATGAAACAACTATTGAACCTGTTACACTCGAACCGAGAAGAACACACAAGCTATCAATTTTTGAGCCTTTCATCAACACAAGAGCACCCCGAGAAATCTTCATTCTATTTGGCTCTATAACAACTTTGCAACCATTTGAGTCCAAAACACTCAGAAAAATGAGATTCTTTTTTAGATTAGGGACATATCTGACATCTCTTAAGGTTCAAACAACTCTATCATACATCTTAATCTGAATAGACCCAATATTAATAGTCTTACGAGCTACATTATTGCCCATAAGAACAACTCCACCTTCAATCGGCTTGTATGTAGAGAACCAATCCTTATTAGGACACATATGATACGAGCATTCAGAATCGATAATCCATTCATTTGAATATCTGAATTTATTAGTCGTCGTCACAACCAAAACATTTTTATTTTCGCTCTCGGCTGCACTAGCATATGCTACATCTGGATTTTGATTTTCCTTGTCGTTGTTCTCATTTAACTTCTTATTTTCGTTTTGCAATTTGTAACACTCTGCCTTGATATGACACTTCTTCTTACAATAATTGCAGACGTTACCTCTATGCTTCGATTTAGATCTGGATCTATCTTAATTCGAATTTCTTATTTGATGTCTGCCTCTTGCGATCAAACTTGAGTCACGTTCATTTGATTTGCTGTTGGATCCCAATTCATTGTCTAGTTTTTTCTTACTCAAAAATTTGCTTTTCACATAATCAAAAGTAAGTTTGTCCCTACCGTAGATCATAGTTTTCTTTAAAGGTTTTATATGAAGATGGAAAAGAACATAAAAGCAATAACGCCTGATCTTTATCATCAACCTTAGCATCTACGTTTTTCAAATCGTTGATTAGGGTAACAAACTCACTAATATGAGATCTGATCGATGTACCTTCTGTCATACAAAAGGTGTACAATTCTGCTTCAACACAAGTCGATTTGCTAAGGTTTTTGTGATGTACAAAGACTCCAACTTTTGCCATAGATCTGTCGATGTTTTTTCTGCGAGGACTTTCTAAAGAACATCGTTCATTAGACATAACTAGATCGCGGACATGGATTTCTCATCAAGTTCCTCCTAGGCGGACGTCTCCATAGTATTGAGTTTCTTTCCCGATAATGTCTTCTTCAATCCGTTATGACTAAGATAGCAAGCATCCGAACTTGCCACAAACTGAAGTTTGTAGTATCGTCAAACTTCTCGATGTCAAATTTTGTTGTAGTCATCGTCGAAAAATTGATTGCGAAAAATCTCGTGCTCTGATACCAATTTGTTGGAAATATAGGGCGAGAGACCGACCAAGAATCAAAATAACGAATAAAACGAGAAAGAAAGATTGACACACAAATTTTAACGTGGTAAATCCTCTGGATCAATATGAACAAGATGGAAATATCCACGGGCAAAGGAGGCCACCACCAAAGAGTTTTCACTATGTCAAAGAAGAAGAGTACATCGTAAAACCCTAACCCTTATTTATAAGGGTCCATACTGCGGGGGCTTCGCCCCCCACATCCCCATGGGAATCAGTGTCGGACGGGCTTGGGCCTAACGGCACAAACCCTCCGCTATCGCCACAGATTTTCTTTTTTTTCTCTCAATTTTTTTTCTTTCATAATTTTAAGTGCATGATATAATAACTCAAGGCACAACAACAATTATGATGCATTGGTCAATGTTATATAAATCAGACTCAATGAGAAAAGAAAATCCTTGTTATTCAGATATCAATGTAAAAGGATTTGTAATCAATGATATACTTTGATTACTGTGTTTGTCATTGCAATGTTTAAACTTTACTTTGGTTTCATTGTGCTGCGTCTATGCAATGTCAGTGGAAGTTGTATTTAACTTCATAATATTTGATCTTACAATACAATGCCTTTTTTAATATTTTCATTACACTGAGGTGCCATGTACTTTCATGAAATGGCTTGTGGCGGCACACTATGATGAACCTCTCTTTGAAGTAGTGAAGTATGTTTCAAGTCGTGGGTGTCTTTTAACTCCCAAGATAAAGTCATTAATCATTATTATCCAACATTGGGTTTTGTTCTTATTATATGCATGAGTGCTTCTCATTCATACAATATTAAGGAATTTACCTTAGGAGTTAAAAGGCACCATGAATAGTATCTCAATGTTGAATAAGTAACAATATCATGCAATCTCGCCAATCAATACAATGGTCATCCAAACCTTTATATTTATTATCTTATTTAATTAAGTCTTTGTATTTGGAATCCTTGTTCGAAACATAATCATATGAAGTCAATAATAGATAATAATACTATGAGTTCCTATAACTATGGCTCAATGATGTGGATCAATTTTTAAAAGAACAAGTATCAATGAGAATAATCAATCAACAAGAATAGAATTCAATATATCTCAATAATATAAACCTTTTAGGAATACCGTAACATGATAATTTATGAAGAACAAGAACTCCAAATGTGATCCAAAGTCCTCCGTACTTTTTTATCCTTTGGCCTCTTATTTTCCTTTCGACCTTGCACCCACGTCACTGTCTTGAAAGAGAGAGAGAGAGAGAGAGAGAGAGAGAGAGAGAGAGAGAGAGAGAGAGATGTCACCTAAATAGGAAAAATAATTTTTTAACAAAGTTTGAGTCAAATAATAAATTTCAAAATTAAGTTTGGATATGATAAAGATTTTTTAGGAGAGAATTTGCATTATGAGGTTTTATAATACAATTCAGATAAGCCTCAAATATTTATCTTTTCCTTATCAAGAATTGATTTTCTCATGTATTATATTTTATCTTTTTATTTCTATTTTTTTCTTTTTTAATCCTTTTTTCTTAAAATTAACTATGCTTATAGTTATGCTATACATTGAATCATTGGTTGAACTAATCCATCTTTTAAATATGGCAAATTTTGAAACCATTTCTAATATCTAAGTACTATGTGATGCCTTCCTTTCATATTAATATCATAAAAATACAATTTATGTTTGATGTACTAGTGGTTAATTACTTTTGGCTAGTTTTGTTTTTTTTATGTGTAAAGGGAGTCCACGCTTATTGAAATATGGGGAATTTTCTTCTATAAAACTCCTTCTGAAAAAATGAACATAATGATTAAATTTCTAATATGACGATTCACAAACACATCTACTGTAAACAAAGATATAATAATGATTAGATTTATCTCTTACAAGCCTCTTATAAGCTTGAACCACTAATAATTAAGTTGTATTCAATCTTGTAAATGCCTGAACCACTTTAGAGATGCATCTCTTACAAGCTCGTGAAACACATATTATGATAAATAAATGGATTAGAGATCAGACTGAAATACCAATTAGATCATCGTTGAATCGATCAAATTTAATTAGATTTTATTAACATATTATTATTTATAATAATTTTAATTTTATAGCACAAGTAATATCATATAATATGGAAAAATAATAGTAGTATAAATCAAATATTAATATAAAATTTGTTAATTATATCTTACAGAGTCAATACTTAACAAGAAAAATCACATTGATAGTGATAAATTATTATCATTTAATGTTGGTGATAATATATACATTTTTTTACCCAAAACCATTCTTAACTTTTCTTCTAGTTAATTTTCTTTACTAACACTTTCTTTTTTATTTTCATTTTTTTCTCTCTTTCTTTAAATATTCCATGTTTATTTTCTTTATAAAATATGTTCCATTTTAGTATTCTACCATTCTCTATTCAAATATTCTCTTCACTTTTTCACTTTCCTTTTTAATCAATTATTTCATTTTTTTCATTTTTTACTGTTTGATTTAATAGTTTTTTTAGTTTTGAACTTAGACCAGTTCTTTTTCTCATTTGCTGATTCACCAATTGAAAGCTCATTTTTCGGTATTATATAAACTTTCTCATATAAGTTTTCCATCTTAATGTATTATATGATTTTATAAAATTTATATATCATTTTTTTGTGCTTAATATTTTTTATACACATTATTGTTCTCTTCTATCTTGTTATTCAGTCATCATATATCTTCCAATCATGTATCTATTTTATATTTTTAATTTGTTTACTTCCAGAAAAAAAAATTATATTATTTTTTAATTGTATTTTTTTAAAACTTTAAGCAATACATTTAAAAAAGAAATGTTTTTTTACCATTATTAATGTCGTTTCTCTTCACATTTTAATAAACAACCAAAATCAATGTTGACATAATTTATTTTTTTATTTTAATACATTACTTATCATTTTCTATGTTTATTTTTATTAATAATTACATCAATTTTATCTAATGTAATATAAAATTATAAATGTGATATGAGTTGAATAATTAGATTTTATGGCTTTTTCTTTCACAATTGGTATTGATTTTTTCTAGCTATTTTTTTTAAAATTTTAACATTCAATTAATCTCTTCGCAAACCAATTCCATGTACTAATTTATTAAAATGCTTAATCTTACAAAATTTTCACCCCCTTATAGTTGAAAGTGAATCCACTTAAAATGCCACTGGGATGAGGATGCTTAGAGGTAAAAAAAAACAAAGATAAGAGAAAATGAATTTTAAAAATAAAGCTTTGTATTGTGTATAAACATTACGAGATTTGAAATATTAAATAAAATGTATTTTTATCTTATAATTACTTAAAATAATATTTCATGATAATTATTTTCTATAAGAAACAAAATAATATTCCAATAACTTTTAAGAGAAAAAAAAGTGTAATATAATTTGTTCTTCCATCTTGGTGAAATTGAATTTGAAATATTGGTGGGTTCCAAAACCCTGTAACTTCCTTATCTTTTTGTCCTTTAAAAAGTAGTATAGAGCTTGTCATCTCTTTTAAACATGGGAAAAACACATATTTTTTTTTTTCGAAGCCTCCATCGCATTAGTATAAATTGCATATGTTTGACACGACATTTGTTAAGAATATAAATATTATCTATTATCGACTTAAGTTTTTAAAATTATAAATATCACATTTATTTTATAACTATCCTGATGATGAATCATAGCAGAGACAAGCCTCATAAGGTTAAGAACAATGTCTTCAATTCGCGGTTGGATCAAGTTCAACTAGATTGAATCACTTTTCTTAAATAATATTATTTATAATAGTTCTAAACAATGTCAATAATATTATATAACACTATTAAGAAAACTTTAAATAACAACTTAAATCAATATAAAATGCTATATGAATTTAGTTCTTCCATAATATTTATTACTTTTACTAAATATTATTATTAGATAAAATGTTTTCTTTTTTTTTTACTTTTATTTCCATTTACCTCTTCATTCCTCTCGTCTCCTCTTCTTATTCTCTGTCATCTCAAGTCTTCGTGACTTCCATTGATCTCGTGACTTTCATTGTTCGCTTATTACAAATGTAAGTCCCCAAAATGATGATGAGAATGAAAGTTAGTCCCACATGAACAAAATATGAAGATGGTCACGTGCTTATATGTAGCATCATCTCTAACCATTTAAGACACATTTTAAATTCGTGCGGGCCATATGGGCCCAAAGCGGACAATATCTTAAATAGAATTGGGGGTCTTACAGAAGGTATCAGAGCCAACCTCGCGGGTCGACTCAACGAGGACGTTGAACCCCGAAGGGGAGAAGATTGTAATATCCCAAGATGATGAGAATGAAAGTTAGTCCCACATGAACAAAACACGGAGGTGATCACGAACTTATATGTAACATCCTCCCTTAACATTCGAGATTCGTTTTAAATTCATACGATCATATGAGTCCAAAGCGAACAATATCTTAAATGGAATCGAGAGTGTTACGACAAAATGTAGACTCTTCCTCCTCTCTTCTTTTCTTCTCCCCTCCAGCATTCGATCTGCCTAACAACTCGGCGTCAAAGGTCTAGCATTCAGAGGTGTTCAAATAATTTTCCTTTCTTGTGCATAATTAGACAAAATTGACAATTGGGTCACGATTAAATTATTCGAACCAATCGGTCCGATTCGATTTCTTTAATAATTTTGGTAGAAAAGTCATATGCTCAAACTTCAACCGAGTTTTTGTAAAGAAATAATATTTTCTCCTTTAGTATTAACATGTTGGGCTCTAGACTAAACCAAAATTAAACCACATGTGAAAAAAGTAGTGAGAATATAAATATTAAAATTAGTATCTTTTTATCGACTTATCTTTTAGAATTATTAGGCAGCACATTTAATTTAATATATTTTATTATCATTATTTACATTATAAATATGTTTTTAAAATAAATAATATTTAATTTTAAAGTAGCATTTATATCTTTCACCTAGTTTATCCGCTGACCTCTTTAATTATAGAACTCCAAAAGCTCTACCCATGAGAAACTTTAACTTTCTAATCTCAATATGGTTTAGCGAGAACACTTCCTTATTGCAATGTTAAATACAACGTATGGAAGGAGCAGTTGTTGTCAAATGACAATTAATCTTAATTTTCTTAATATTGACAAATAAATAAATAATATACACTTACTATTAGGGACTAAAGGACTTTGTATTAGTGGGGGGCTCAAGAGCTTTGGAATTGCTTGGTATCCATTTGATTTTCAGATACTAGCTTAAATCTTTTTTTCACAACCAAGTTTTAATGTTTAGACATTAACTTATGATTGATCCCAACAATGATTGGTATTTTTCTAGTCCTTGTTCTCGACCAATTTTGAACCCTTATTTACGAGTATTGAAAGTTGGACTAAGGCTGCTAGAGCTACTTGATTTATTTATGTTTTTTTGCGTGGATTATTTTATATATTTTTCTTAAATTGATAATAAAAATGAGTCCTAGATGATTCTTTGTTTCGAAAGATTCTTTTATTAATTGATTACTTCCTTAATATTCTTTGTTTCTTTTATACAAAACAACAACCAACAAATGGATTAAACCTTTCTAGATAGTTAACACAAGAACTACCGATACTTAATCAAACAAACTTTATGCTTCTATATTGAAAATACTATAGTATAACCCGTGCGCTTGAGATTGAAAATTGTCTAATTTGAATATAATATAAATTTTAGAATGTGTTGTCTCATAGCTTGCTATCACAATCACTATCACAAGCCAGTCACAATGTGTCACAATTGCATCCTAACCTCCGCACAATATGCTTATTACACGAAATATGTAAATTATTTTTAACGAAAATACTTTATATTAGATTTATTAAGAATGCTATCATTAATATAAGATATTAATTTTTTTTTATTAAATTAATTTTTTGTTCAGCTACAACTGACATGGGCTGCTTTCCTCTCAAACGAGTTTGTGTTGGCTATTTTCAACTTGTCCAATTCACATTTACACAGGACATTTTGGATGCAACACAAACCATTTTCTAAGACAACTCATACGCAACACAACCATTTTCTAAGACAATTAGGTAGTTTTCTATTGATGCATGTCCTACAATATTTATTTAGTTCTAATATAGGATTCATGGATCATTAACTCACCCAAAAGAAGTCACCATGATAGAGATTGTCAATGTAAAGTATATTATATTGGAAATCAATTTAGGTTGAACTCCTCGGATCTAATTATCAAATAAGACAGGTTATCAAGTTTTGAGTCCTATAGGAGTAGCATTTCCATCGTAGGAATTCAAATAGGCTTTTATTGCGAATTCAAAAAATAACCATGAACATACTTATTCTTAACCTAACTCTTTTATTATTTAAATTCTCTTGACTTAAAATTCATTGAATTATAAATACTTTAAGAACAAGCTTCAATTCAATTCAATTTGTTCGACAAATGAAATGCCAAATTTACTTCTATTGTTGGATTCTTAATACAATTATTGTATTAAGTTTTTATTTTGGATAAATTTGTAATAACTTAAATAAAGAAAAAGAGATGGCCCATTATCCAAAATAAATTCATTTAAGCCCAAATCCATTATTAACCCCACTAAAACCCTGTTATAAAATCCTAAACAAACCGTCATTCCCCTCATTTCTCCCACTTTCTTCTCTCTCTTGGCCTCCATCTCTTACTATGCAATAGTTAGGGTATGGGGCTCGAGGTTTCCCATGTTGGAAGTGTAGGGACAAGATGATACCAAGAGNTTTTCCAAATTTCATTTGCACAAGTGCAAGAAGAGATTCTTGAATTCTGTTTGGTCTAGTGCACAAAAGATAATATTCTTAGCTTTCCAATGTAATTTAATTAGGTTCTTATTTGTATAATCATATTTGCTACTAGGTATGGGAACATGAACACCATTTACTATTCTAGTGGGCAAATCAAAGCCATTTTTGATGACATCCCAGATGTAATTGTTCATAGAACATACATAAGCTTGGAATATAATCTTCCAATAAGAGAAGTTAGATGCATTAAATAAGGGAGGTCTAGAGGTAGACTGTCCTTCACCTAAGGTAAAACAATTTGATGTCATTTTTGCTCAAGATTGTTAAGTCTATACAAAATTTGTAGATAGATACAAAATTATGAGCAACCTAAGCTCTAATACCAATTGTAGGGACTAGATGGCACCAAGAGTGGGGGGTGTGAATTAGTGTATTAAAAATTTTGACCCTAAATTATATTTATGCAGCAGAAGCAATCACAGATGCAAATAAAAGCTAAGTGCAAAGAAGGAAACAAACACATAATTTGTTGACAAAGTTTGATCGAAACTCTTGGCCTACGTCTTCGCTCCGATTTTCAAACTCGATACCTCTAAAGATCACTATATTTTCTTCTTCAAGGGCGAAGACTCCCTTATAACTTTCTTCTCCTTTTTTCCTTTCGAGGACAAGGAGAAAACCTCTTACAAATGAGCTACTTCCTTCTACTCTGGATTATCACTAGAATGCTCAGAAGGAGAAACTAAGGTTTATCACTCAAGCTTACAAGTTTTCACTAGTCAATTTGCCAAAGTTAGTTCCCAGACTCTGGGGACTGAGCTTTATACCCTTACAAAATAGTCTCATCAATCTCTCACAATAACTAGCCGTTATGCGAAGTACTGGCCTTTTCACCTACTCCTCGATCGACCGCTTGCTCTGGTGAAATCAGTCTTCGGTCGTCCACGGTTCTTCATCAGACGTTCGAAGTCACGGGCTTTAGCCTTAGTTCATCAAATCAGTTTTCCATAGGTCATCCGCTGCTTCTCACTAAACACATTGGGCGGCCCTTGCTTCAATTGAGTTTCTTTGTCAAGCTCCTTCGATCGCCCACTAACTCCACACGAATCCTTCGGATGACCTTTCTTAACTTTGAACATATTTCTTCGACCATTCTTCGGATGCCCACTGCTGTTTCTGAACAACTTTGGATGACCGTTGTTTGGCTCCTACCTTCGGTTGACATCTTCGGTCGAACACTCATTACGCTCAATCACTTCGGACGACCGTTCTTTCCTTTGTCAGTTTCCTTCAAGCTTACTTAGGTCGTCCGCTGATTTTCCATGAATTCTTCGGGCGAACACTGCTTTTCTACTAAACTCCTTGGTCGTCCTCTGATCCTCCTTGAATCCACCGACTGACCACTTATTTTCTTCTGAGCTTCTTTGGTCGTTTGTTGATTTTACTTGAATATCTCGAACGCCCTTTGCTTCTTTGTCTGACGTAATTCGGTCACTTGCTGACTCAGCGTTGGATGCTTCAGGCATTCTTTTTTCGTCCTTTATGGCTTCTTCGGTTGTCCAATCATTCTACCCTGAGTACTTTGGACAACATCTTCTTTTCCTCTGACATTCTTCTGACATACATCGGTCGTCCTCTGACGCTGCTCAACTACACCGGACGATCTCTTATTTTCTTCTTGTCAACTTATTCGGTCGTCCACTGATTTCACCCAAATACATTGGACAACCTATCTTAACTTCACTTTTACTTATGCATGCCTTGGTCGTCCATTGATTCCATACTGAATGCTTTGGACGACCCTTTCTCTTCAACTGAAAGTCCTTCGATCGTCCATTGATTCCAGACTAAATACTTCGAACGATCTTTCCTGACTTCATAGCTCCTCTACTTTTCTTCTGACTCCTTCGGTTGTCCACTGATTTCATACTAATCATTTTGGACGGCCTTTGCTCTTCAACTAGAGTACTTCGATCATCCACTGTTTCTACTCTAAAAACCTCGGATGACCTTTCTTGCCTTCACCTCTAAACAACTTTACTCATTCTCTGCATGGGGCGTCCACTCAGCCTTGGAGCGCCCAATCCATCATCCTTCGTACTCTTGACTTTGAAACTTCGGTCGCCCACTTCTCTTCTCTCGTACACACCGGGCGACCTTTTCTGCTCAAGTCTATCTTCGATCATCCACTCTTTATCCTCGGTTGACCGTTTAGTACTTAGCTACATATCTTCAGTCTCTGCTCCTTACTTAGGTCGACCTCTTCAAATCCTTAGGACGACCGCTCCATACTTAGCATTTTTCTTCCATTCTTCTCTGTACATAGGTCGTCCGTTCATCGACTTCGGTCGACCTATTTCTAACTGAAGCAAAAATCCTCTCTTCTTCACACATGAAATCAAAAGGCATTAGTATTACTAAGCTTCCTCATCAATTTGTGATCATCAAAATAATTCCGGGATCCTAGATTCAACAAACTCCCCCTTTTTGATGATTACAAATTACTAAGGAGTGACTTAAGGTTAGTTTCAAAAGGAAATTCACATAAAATTCAACAAACCAAAATTGCTCCCCCTAAATCATATATCTCCCATTTATAAACATTTATCCCCTTTAATACATGCATATTCCTTACATTCAATTAAGGAGCATTATGCATTTAATTTTAACAATTATCAATGAAAGTCACATTTAAGAAAAATATCATTGCACAATAGATTCAAAAACTATAAGAATCACATTTCTGAAATACAGAGTATCATACATTATAGACATTCAGATTCATAATGTTTCAGTTTTTGAAAGACATAAAAAAACATGCACACACAAAATTTTATTTTCAACAGAGAGCTATCTATCTATTTCTTTTCATCCTTATTCTTCTTTCTTTTGAAAGTTGTTCCAAACTTCTTTTCAGGAGAAGGATAAGCAGTTGAAGCAGAGATGTTTTGATTCTTGCGCTCAGTTGCTTCCTTGGGTGCATTCTCTATTTATTCAATGGGAAGATCCTCTTTCATGACCTTGTCAGAGTCTCTTCTATAATCTTGTTTGCTACTCGTGTTATTAGACAGCCAAGATCAATGTCTTCAATCAATTTCTTGACTCCCTCACCATCTTCTTCTCCTTGTATAACAGTTTCTTCTTCTCCAACAATATTATCATATACATCACCATCTCTTTCTGTATCAGCAACAACCTCATTTCCTTGGTCAGCATCTTCTCTTTGAGGTTTCAATACCTTGGCCATCTTGTTCTTGATGATCACCCTATCTTGGTCAACTTCTTCTTGGTGATCACTCTTGTCTTGGCCATCTTCTTGTTCTTGAGGGTCACTCCTCTGATTTTTTTTCTCCCCCTTTGTAATCATCAAAAGATCGAAATGGAGTTGAGTCAGGATCATGCCTTGTGGCTCTCATGAAGCCGTCCATTTGACGCTGATGACAGGAAAAGGTATACCTAAATAGCTTAACCCAACCTCCGAAAAGCTTGCCCCAATCTCTATTTTTGTAAACATTTTCTGCTGATTTATTTTCATTTTCCGCATTTTGAATATTCAACATTACTATATATGGATTTTGGGATTCTAAATTGATTTGAGGAGGATTTTAACCGGATTCCATGATTTCAGCGATTTGAACGTTTGAAATTTGAAAATCCTTCTCTTTTTGTTACAGCTGAGGAACCAGGGGAACTTCCATAACTGCCCCCAGATTTTGCGGAGATTACCCACCGGCGGAGCTTACCCCTCACCTGACCAAGATTTTGGAGATTCTTGGGATTTCGAATTCCTTTGACCTCTAGATTCTGGAGAATCAATAGAGGGGATCTGAGGACGACACGAAAGAGGATATAAGGAAGAAGAACACGACGTGCACGAAGGGGGGAGGACGGATGCCGGAGGACTTTAGATTTTCTGCACTAGTTTATTTTCGGCAAACATGTTGGCCGAACTATTTTCTGGCTTTGTAACT
>LTAE01001890.1:0-46633 GCA_001647135.1 Pontederia paniculata | reverse complement strand
CCTCACCTGGGACAAAACATCCCTTTACAAAGTTACAATTCCCAAAACCCCACTCTTCTTCCTCCCCCAGTCCACTACTTTTCCCTCCCTCCGGCTCAAATGGAAGCCGCCGCCTGCGCTTCCGCCGCCTCCGTCCCTCTCCCTCTCCTCCTCCATCGCTCCTTCAAACCCAACTCGCTTCCTTCGCCCCAACGCATCGGTAACCTTTTCTCTCTCTCTCTCTCTCTCTCTCTCTCTATTTTACTCTTATCTCTCTCTTTGAACCAAGCAGCTCGCCGCCGCCAACCCGGCGCCCCGTATGCCCTCCTTCGTCTTCCCCGCCGAATGCCGTCCATTTCTTTCCCCTCCGCGCCGCGGAATTCTCCCTCGCCCTTCTGCTGCTTCGCCCGAGACTACGATCGCCGAGAAAGGCTGCCGCCGAGCCCCGCCGCGGCGGATGCCGAGGCTGGCGTTCTTGGCGCTGCCTCGCTGCCGGAGTGGACGGGCGAAGTGGGCGGAACATCCGGCGTCCTTGATGCCCAGTCGTCTAGGAGGTTCTACAACAGGTTCCTCAATTTCACCCGACTGGGGACCGTCGTCAGTGACGCCGCCGAGGCCTTCTTCAAGAGCGAGATCCGCCGGAGGCTCTTTGTCACAGCTGCGCTCATCGTGGTGAGCCGCATCGGCTACTTCATCCCCCTGCCGGGCTTTGACCGAAGGCTGATGCCTGATACGTATCTTAGCTTTGCCGCCGGTTCAACGGGTATGCGGAACTTGTCCGTTAATGTTTCATTTTTCTTATTGTTAATTTTTAGTTTCTGAATTTATTCTCCTTTCTTTTCTGGAATTAAAACTAGGAAAACTGGATGGTTGTCCTCATTGGAATGCCAATAAAGCAGATATATCTTTGAGAAACAAAATTTTCATCATAAACAGCAATAAATTTAGTGTTTTTCTTAGTACAAACTATCATAATTTGTCTTCTGTAAAGACCTCAATTGTTAAACGCTACCTTTTAGTCTTCTTTAGTCTTCCAATAACGTGAACTTCTCTTCATATCCTCCAAACATGAAGGTAATTCTTTTTTTTTTTTACAGATGAGCTTGGCGACTTAACCAGTGAGCTGAAATTGTCGATATTCCAGCTTGGACTTGGTCCTCAGATTTCGGCTTCTATATTAATGCAGGTTTCTTTTTATGTTTTCTTATTACCCTTCCACATTTTTATTCCTTAACTTCTAAATATTCTTATGTTTTAATATCAAGACTGGCTATTCAATTTTCACTACATTGTTCATGTTATAATAAACATATGAGATATTTAGGCCATTTTGTACTTTTTGCTGAATGATAGCCAAACGATGCTTTCCTTTGTTCTGTTGTCAATCTCAATAGCAATGTTCATGAATATATATGCAGGTACTCTGCCATGTTCTCCCCTCTCTAGTGAAGCTACGTAAAGAAGGTTTAGATGGCCATGAGAAGATTAAAGGCTATATGTGTGTGTTATGCATATCAAGTAGTGAGATTTATGCTCATGCTGCAAACCATGCTTTATTTTTATTGATAATCTTTATTAATAACTATAAATTCATTTTTCTTGATCTTTTCAGATGGTGGATATCATTAGGATTTTCGATATTGGGGGCTATTATTGTTTCTTGTTATTCACTTCAGTATTCAATATATGCTGCTAGCAGCAGGTAAGATAATAGTTCATCCTTGTTGAAATTTTTCCTAACTTCTTTTCCTACTAAGACCTGGCAACTCTTCAAAGGAAAAGCCTTTGCAACTGATTATTGAACATTCTCTCTCAAAAAAAAAAACTGATTATTGAACATGGCAATGTTATTTGACCCAAAATATTATGGATCAATTGTGAATATTGATAGCCATGTTTATTGATTTTAGTATTAATTTAACTTTTGTTCAAAGGATCAGATGATTCCTTAGAATGCAGATGCAAGTGAGGATTAGTGTATACCAACAAAAAAGTATTATATTATGGTTATATATCGAAATGATAACTTTATATATGCAAAGGATGTTGGTCGAGGATCTGTTACCAAAGCTTTGTGCATGCATAGGATGTCTCCCAAGAATTATTGGCTTTGGCAGGGTTGTTTGATAAGACTGGCCAAAGGTTATAACTTTGTGGACGACTGTTCTTTGGTTGTTCTACAGTTCTTGGGTTCTTAGAAAGACTTGTGAGAGTTCTGCAGCAAAAGAACTTTTGTAAGAGTTCTAAAAATTCTTCATATTGTTTCTGTTGTTTAAGTTGAGTCCCTTGCATGATATGGAGGATAAAATGGCTCACTTTATCTAGGACTTTCATCCAAACTAATTAAATTAGGAAGAAAAGTCACTACTAACTGAACCCAGATTGGAGATAGTTCCTAATCAAATTCAGATAGTTCTTCTGCTCCAATTTGGCTTGCAATCCAGAATCCTATTGGAAAAATAGATGAACCTTAACCTTGCTACATGGCATATCTTGAAGTTTGATATTCTATACGTAGAATAACTAGATCATTTGCTGCTCGATGACCAAACTTCATTGTGGACCACTATGAATGTCAGCTAAACTAAAAAGCCTCGAATGTCTGCCAACCAATTGTCAATTTGTATTACCTTTTTTTCTGAAAGGAGAAAGGACATCCATATTGAATTAGCTATTGTGGCTAACATATTTTACTTAAAATAAGAGGATGTTGGTGCTGTTTATGGATGGACCATTTTTGACAACTCAGAAGACTGATGTGCCTGTTTTTATGTGGAGAACATTGGTGGGTGGGCCATGTTAAGGCATTTTTTTGAAATGGAGACAGAATTTATAGAGTGAAGGGTGTTTTTCTTGGGTAAAAAACGTGAGGGTTTCTTTGAGTCCCTTTATATCAACCTCATTGTATGACTTAATAAATAACCATGGACGACTACTGACCTTGAATGACTCCCTTCTGAAGAACAATAATCAGATTCTCAGAAGATTGTGGGTTCATTTTTTTTTTCTGAAACAGTCATATTTCCGTACATATTGATTGGTTTGTCGAGTATATTTATATGGGAAAGATCATGTCATCAACATGTTTATGATACATATTAAATCTAGCATTACGAATAATGTCATTGCGACAATCTGCTTTACTGCCAGTTGCTACATGTGCCTAGTATACGCTATCTTCCATGAATATCCTTACCTAACTCATTTAAGTTATTCCTGTTATCTTGGTTTTTGTGTACTGTGAATATCATAAAGGAGACCTATACCAGTGGTAATGAACTTATACATTAAACTGCAATTTAAATTTTTTATATGTGGATTTTCCTATCTTCTAATTTCCCATCTCAAAAACCCTGTTGTAATTAGGGCATGACAGCCTCTGGGTGTTTATAGTTGTTGTGGACATGCTAATGCTTGGGTTACTTATTAAGGATCTGAGACTTTCTAACACGATGCGTATCCTCGTATCACCATGGTGAATTGACATAAGAGATCACATCATTGGCATGCTGATAACATTTTTGGTAATCAAGCACACAAGAAATTGTTCTAAAAAACATAAACACATTTTTGGTGGGTTATTCAACGCCATTGTGCAAACTCGAACTAATACTCTTTGGAATTATGGAAGAAAGTTAACTAGATCTCCTTTCGCAGTGACTACAACAGGAAGGAAGCTTCTGTGACCATTGGGGGTTTATTCCTCCTCCAACTTTGGTTTCTTTGTAGTCATCCCTAATTGAAGAGAGATGTGATAATGAGAGTGAGTCTCCTGGTTTCCCCTTTAACGAAGGAGCCCTTCAAAGGGAGGACATTTTAACAGTGAACTATTGGCCATAATTTTGACATGATCATAAGCATGAAAAATTGGCAGATAAATAATGAGTACTCTTCTAAGAAGTTGGCATCTAAGTTTCTTAGGATTATGTGATATCTACTTTTAAACATTCATGTGAAATTCTACCTTGTAAATAGGACAGCTTCTAAGCATATTGACAAACTTAATTTCTGGTATGAATTTTTTTGTATGATACTTTGAGTTCCTGTGACTGATTTAAAAATGTGTATCATGTTTCAGAGTAAAGCACGTGGCTGTCACGAGCTTGCTTTTGGTTCTTGGTGCAATGACGATGACTTGGATATGTGACACGATATCGGAATCTGGATTTGGTAATTGATAGAAAAGTTATTGTGTTTTATGTTTCTTAATTCTTACAAAATGAAGGTGTCTGGGCTATTGTTGGATAAGATATTCAAGTCCTTCCTGTTAATTTCTTAGTGCATACTTTATGAAGTATCCGAGGACTAGTATGTGTTTAAGAAGCTGTTATTTATTGCTGCCTTCAACTAGTTGTATATGAACCTCACTACAGTAGACGACATGGTATGCACCTATTATGGAATAACCAACTTAATTTTATAAACTAACTAAATTTAGATCTTGGAGGGACCTAAGGTAGTAGAAATGCTGGGGCATATTTTCTTGTTTGACTTATATCTACAACTCTCATCCTTTTGGGTACTTCAGGTCATGGCTCATCCTTGATTATCTGTGCTGGAATATTGACTGGTTATACAGACACCTTGTACAGGATGCTGTCACAGTTTTCAGGTTAGTACTTTCTGGCCATCATGTTTTGTTTTGGTTTTTGGAAAAAATATGTTTTGATTCTTTCTTTTGCTTGTGCTAATTGCAAATGCCTTTGAAATTGAACTATGTATGATAGTATCCTTGCTATTTTTGTTTATCATCTAGTTTCTCATGATTTAGTCACAAGAGACTTAAGTAGCTGCCGGTGGTGACCAAAATTTAGCTCCATATGACTACTTATTCCCATAATAAACAACCTTTCAAAAATATTTTCATAATCAGTAACAAGTAGAAATGTACAAACTGGGATCATCTCATAATGATTCTGATGGGAACTTTGGCTATCTTTGTTCTGGGCAATTGGGAAAAAAGTTTTCCCTGTTTCGTCATGTTTAACAACTACGAGAAGCATGGTCAAAACAAATCATTTTCCTCTTAACCAAAAAGTTTTTTTTAAAGAGCTGTTAACCTAAAAGTTGTATACAAGTTTGCGAAAAATCTTATCCCTTCCATAGGAGGTGACAACATTTTTCCTTCCTTGCGTAGGGATGGCAACCGAGACGTGGCTGTGTGATTACCCCCATAATCTTGTCCCCACCGCGCCTCCATCCCCGGCCTCGAACTCGGAGGCAAGGACAATTTGGTCCCATTCTCTCTCACCGTGGAAGGCCCTGAATCCTCACGAGGCCCCAAATCCCTGCACATAAATAAGTTATTTATAGTATTTAGGGTTTTTAGAGGATTTATAATATTTAATTATTAAAAATATAGTTAGTTTGCTTATGCATAATGAAATATATTAATATTTTTTTATTTATTAATTTAAGAATAGTTAATCATCAAATAGTATATAACATTTATTTAATAAGTATTTGAATAAGGTTTATGGTGGGGGTGGGGATCTCTGCAGGGCTGGGAGGTAAATACCCGACCCGACCCCGACCATGTAATATATCTCTCTTCCTATCCCTGTCCCCAGCTGGGATAAAATTCCCCATGAATTGGCCCCCTGAACAGGGGAATCCCCAAGGGGAACCCCGAAATTTTGGGGTGTTTTGCCTCCCTACTCTCGCACGCTTAAACAAATAACCATTTTTGTATTTTTAACTTATCTGTTGACAAACAACCACATACTAGAACACAAACCACTTTCCAAGAAAATATTTTCTTTACAATTCATTTTTTTCTAGCATTTAATTTGAACAAAAAGAATTGCAGCCTTAATGTATAATTAATCTTCTATGGCTGTTCAATGATGATTTCTATGATCCATGCATGGTGTATTAGTCTCCTCCAATGTATGTATCTCGTCTTCTTGGCCTCATGGCTATTGCTACCACACTGGAGTGTAACATCTGGTACACCTATGCCTAAACAAAATGTTTGTTACACCTAATGCAGCCATAATTATGGCTCTATGAAAATTCCTTCTAACTAAACCTCTCAAAAGGAAAACAAACTGCATAATTCCAAAAATGCTTAAAGGAAAACCTGTTATTATCAAACGAGGGCCTGTTGGTTGCTGGACCTAAATGGACCACCGCATGCTATGGACTTTTCCTTTTTTATCAAGGCTGTATCTTATAAGAAGTCCATTTCTAAAATGAGAAAATTTTCTCATTCTTGAACAACAGCCAAATATACTCTTGCGACACTTATATATTTAGATTCTTAATGCAGCTAATTTAACTAGCCTTTTTGGTTACTTCTGAATGCAACTCATTTAACTAGCCTCTAGGGATGATTTTTTTTTTGAGGGAAAGAAAAGGAGACTACACCAGTTGGTAGTCACCCGCTCTCTAGGGATGATTTTAAAAGATACTTTAGTCTATTGGACTGGCCTGGAATAATTTTTCATAATTAACCGGAGGTTAATCTGATTTACATATCAAGTCTGATCAGGCATGTTGAGTGCAGTGCATCATTTTCTTTATTCATGGTTTTAATATAAGACACTATTTAGATATGGCTTCTCAATTTATTTCTTCTCATGGTTTCAGGAAACATACTCAGTTGGTGGCCTTATATCTTGGCTGTGCTCGGAATATTTACAGTGGTGACAATGTGGGCTGTGCTAGTTACTGAAGGTTGCAGGAAGGTGAAGTTGCAATACTATGGCTTTAAGCTTGCTTCTGCTGCAAGGTAGCACTTCTTAATATCTTCGGATAACATGAATAAACAAACCATTTGCTTTGGTATTTGTGGTTCAGGGTGTAACATTGACCTAAACCTGTATTAACACATACAGTTCAGTAAATATTGTAATGCACGTTTTATTTTTCTTCTCCTTACATGCTTTTTAGTTTGAAAATGTAGTTCCAACTGATACAGTGGTATCTTTTATGATTGTTTCCCTGTTCTTTTCTTTAACCTGTTATGCATATGCATTTGGACTTGCAAAGATTTCTATATAATTACGTGTGCTGATTTACTGTTATTGTGTAGAGAGGGTGGCCCCCCAGTTACAGAAGTTGAGCCGTATATACCATTTAACATCAATCCTACTGGCATGCAGCCTGTTCTTACTACCACTTACCTTTTGGCTTTTCCTGGTATCATGGCAAGGTTATTTGCTAATCTTGGTTGTATTTGATTTTATAAGTAACATAGGTGCTTGATGGCTTTTTTCTTTTGGTTCTATCTGAATATCTGATTCACATAATAACCTACCTTTTCTTCTGGCAGTATATTTGGGTCGCCTTTTTGGGAAAATCTGAAAGAGATTTTAAACCCAGGGTCTTCTATTGGTGCCAAACCCTGGGTTTATTACACCATTTATGCATTCTGCGTATTTTTGTTCAACATATTTGACATTGTAAGTACTGATATAAATTCTATAATGATACTAGTCTCTTGTTTGAAGTTAATTTTGTTCTTTTTATATGAGTTAGAATTGCTTATCTTGAAAGTACTTTTTGATGATTAAATCATTGTCTTGAAATCTTTTTTGATAATTATAGGCAAATGCTTGTCAAGTAGTCCTCATGATACATGATTCTATTTCTTACCATTCATCTACTCGCAACTGGTGGCATAAATTGTGGTCTTGCGGATATAGGCCAGCACTTTGCTGTATGCATTCACCAGTTATATGTATATTATTATTTGAAATTTTGAATGCAATCAACATTAGAACATTCTATCTTCATTTTTGTATAATGGTTTTTATCTTTGAGTTGCCACTTGACATACAACAGAAGCTGCAACACGTACCCTGATTGTTATGTGGCAAAGTTGCTGATTTAAGTCACTCCTCTACTTCATCATCCTACACAATTTGCTTGTCCACAAGTAGATTTACCCAATGAAAACCTTGAATTCTTCATATCCTTTGCCCCTAATATTTTTGGGACTGACATAACCGAGTTGTGGAATAAATCTTTTCAGATCCTTACATGATATGGTTTCCAGAGTCCCAGACCTTATTGTATAGATGACATAGATCTTATATATTGAATCTATTTATTTATTCCTCTTGAATGTATTTGTATCATTCTGATACATACGTGGACAGTAGAAATCCATTGACTTGCTTTGATATCTATCAGTAGATCCCTTTCAGAAAAATAAATTTCTGTAAATCTTTTAGGTTGGCTATATCATATCCACTTTTGAAGTAGTTAAGTGATTCGCCTTATATGACCTAATTGTTCATTTTCTCAAAAAAGAAAACATAGTTGTTGATAATATATTTTAACGGAAATTCTTCATAACATTTTGAAAGGAAAAAAATAACAATTAAATTGAACCATTTTTTTTATTGTTCTGTTACTGACTTTTGGTAATCTCTTATGACTCAAAAGTTATATTCCAGCTAAAATTTTAGAAAATTTACTAGTTCACCGTTGGATTGGTAGCCAACCGGTCCCACTCAAGAGCTGATTTCAAACTGCCCCTACCAGCCTATACTGGTGGCAGCATGCTGTATGGACCCATTTACCTAAGAATGTTCTTGACCATTGGCCAAGTGAATATAATCAGTAAATAATGAACATATTTGTGGTTTGTCCAAAGGTGTTCCAGCCTATACTGGTGGCAGCATGCTGTATGGACCCATTTACCTAAGAATGTTCTTGACCATTGGCCAAGTGAATATAATTAGTAAATAATGAACATATTTGTGGTTTTTCCAAAGGTGTCAAAACGTTTCATAAATTAGATCTAAATAGTAGTTTCTTGTTCTCTTTTGTAGTTTCTCCTCAAATGGAAAACCTTAGGGACTTGACAATTGCAATGGCTGTTATGTGACATTGAAAGGAACAGAAGATTCTCATCATGCATAGCTAATTTCCTTCCCCCTCAAATAATATCTTACTTCCTTATAAATGATAAAGATAGTAATTCATGGGTTCTTTGGAACTTATATTACATTGGGAAACCAGAATTATTGGAAGTTAGCAAGTTTGTGGTTAATAGTTTGCATTTTATCATTAGTTTTTGCATTGTTATATTTGAATATTTTATAATAGCTTTATCATTGCTTCTTTTAAATGAGCTGCAGGCCAACTTGCCGAAAGAGATTTCTGATTACATGACAAAAATGGGTGCTAGAGTACCAAACATAAAGCCTGGGAAAGCTACTATAGAGTACTTAACAAAAGTTCAAGCTTCAACTCGTTTTTGGGGTACACCCTATTATAACCAATCATGTTGCATTATGCACCCTACAATAACCAATCATGTTGCATTATGCATTTTGTACATTTGTTCTAGTATTTAGAAGTAGTGTGAAGTATATGAATAGGCCATATTGCAATGTCTACTGGTTATTTACTACGATGAGCTGGTTTCTTTTTTGTTGCAAATATTAATGTAAATGTAATGGTTTATGATAGTCTTTGTAGTAGAATGTGATCATTCCTTGTTTTAGATAGTTTGAGATCATCATCCATAATCACGATGTCTTTCTGAGATCAGGAGGAGTGCTATTGAGCGTATTAGCTACTTGCTCTACATTGCTTGACCATTACCTGCGCCGTATCAATGAGGGATTTGCAGTGGGTCTTACTTCGGTCCTGATTATTGTAAGTACATTTTAATTCGTTTGTTCCTGATGAATGAAATAAATGTTGTTAATAATAGGTTTTAATTCTCTTTTATCAGTACCATTAATTTTAGCTTTAGCTCCCCTGATGCATTTGCCCATATTTCCATTTTAAATTGCTTGGTTTTTATAGAACCTATTTTACTATTGTTTTAAGTTCTAGTTCTAATTGTACTTTTATCCCCAATCTATAATCCGAAATTTTGTGGGAATGTTACATTGGAATCTAAATTTCTTGTTATCAGTCTTATTAGTTGTTATTGAGCTTTAGATTCTACTGTCTGTTTTTCAAGCTAAGGATGGTAGATTAATTAAATGCAGATTAATATGGTTTCAAAAAATATGCAGATAGTATTAAGATCCATCAGTTAGCTTACACCATCTAATAGATATTTATACGACATGTGAGTTCTTTCTCATGAGTATGATCTTATCTCTTATGGTTATTATGCATAGCGCTGAAAGCAAGCGTCATTGGATTTTAACGATTTCAGGTAGGTTCCATTATAGAGTTGAGAAGATCATATCAAGCGTACAATGTAATGCCAGCTCTGAGCAAGGTTCTAAGGAGATACGGTGTATAGTTGTTGGAAGTTGATTAGGTAAGTAAATCAATCCTTACCACCTCAGTTCATTAATAGTCTAAAATGGCTTGTTTTTAGTACTAATATGCTGCTTCATTTTTGTAGATTAACTAGAGTATTGTTTGGTTCGATAGGTGGCTACATTATGGAGCTGACATTTGATTGTCCTTGAATAAGTAAGAGCTACAGTTCTACTGGAGAATGATAAGCTGAGAGGAACTTCTGCGAGATTCCAATGAATCATAATTTCTATTCTATGATTGACCGCTCGGACCACATTTTCGGATGCAGCATCAACTAATTTGTCCCCAGAAGCAAGTTATGAAGTTTGCTCTGAAGGCTGGATGATTCGCTTAGGACATATAGATTCGATCATTCATACTCGCACATGGATTAGATTTAGGTGGCTAAACTGTATTATAATAGAAAACAAATGTGAGTTTACTTTTGCTATTGATGATAAGATGCTATCAAGTCCAATGTAGAAATGGATACTATGATCTGTGATTATAGCTTTTTTTTATCCCCTGTTAATTATAATTACTTTTAAATGCTAGATTTCAGTGGTTCCTTTCCTTTGAGAACTTATTTTTTTTCCAGTTATTCTGAACTTCAAATCAATCTAGGGTGTTATCAACTATTACAAAATGCGATGGCAGAGGCAAATAAGATAGTCGGATTTGTAGACAACGATTGTCTCAGCTATTAGGTGTATCCATCAGTATCCAAGCATATGATTTAAGACTATTAGTTTTCGCATTTTAATCCGGGTTCAAGTCATTTTTATCATGTTCATTGGTGTTTACATATACCATACAGCTGATCACTTGGGTGCAAAAGTAATTAACAGGATCATATCTGCTTCAACCATTTCCTCAGAGCTGCTAAGTAGGCTCTTTACTAAAAAAGAGATGCCAACTTTTTAGCAGAAAAGAGAGTCAACTTAGCAGTTAGAAAAGAGATAGTAACTCCTTATCATAAAAGAGAGTTTATTTAACAATTTTGTTAAGTAGACTCTTTAGCGATGATTTAAATCATTAAATTTAATTTTGACAGTTTACCTAACTTGCACGATATTAAAGAACCGAAGCTACTGGTAGAATTACACTTTAAAAAATATTTTAATTTCAAATCGTCAAAATTGAATTTGACGATTTGGATGCTCGCTAAGGAGCCTACCTAGCAAAATTGCTAAGTAGGCTTACACTTTAAAAAATATTTTAATTTCAAATCGTCAAAATTGAATTTGACGATTTGGATGCTCGCTAAGGAGCCTACCTAGCAAAATTGCTAAGTAGGCTTACACTTTAAAAAATATTTTAATTTCAAATCGTCAAAATTGAATTTGACGATTTGGATGCTCGGTAAGGAGCCTACCTAGCAAAATTGTTAAGTAGGCTCATCAACCTCTTATTCTCGTCATACATTGTTATTCTACTTGTCTAATAGAAAAAAATATTATTTGAATAATAAGTAATGTGTATTATAAGTAATTTAATTGATAATTTAAATTATCGTGTTTATTTAAAAAATGATTGCTAAGTAATATACATCATCTTAACAAAATATCCTTCATAATATTATTAAGTTAAAAATTTTATATTATTAAACTTAAATAATATATTCATAAATAATGTATTAAATAATTTATACCCTTCAAAATAATAATAATAAATAAATAAATATAAATAATGTTATTTCAATTAATAATACTTATACTTAATAATTACTGATATATTTTTGTTCATAATACGATAATAGTAATATAATATAATATTATTTACACCTAATAGCTTGGATACTGGAGTGTCAACTTCCACATGATTGCATTCGATCAATAAAATAGAAAGAAATATCAATATGATCGATAAAAAGGATCAGACACAAAGTTGAATAATTAATAAATATAAGAAAAAAATAGAGAAAAAGAGGAATATTGAAATGAAAGTTGGAGAATTATAAGCGAAAATTACTCCAATAAAATATCAACATAGTAAATATATCATTTAATTAGTAAATTTCGTAATACTATTTTCTGTACCATTTATAAAGATGGCAGCATTAGCATTAGATGGTGATTCTCTAATGATTTATAGAGGGCAGATATTGCTTGTTCCACCGCTGCAAACAGTACTTTGCATTGTAAAGTCATTGTTGTAGGGAAGGCTTTAAAGAACTCAATTTTTGTATGATTTACTTACAATTTAATCATAATTAACTTATTACGAGTTACAATCTAACTTATGATCATTGTAAGACTTTTCACAAAACTTCAAAATCCTTATTCTATTTTTTTTATCTTTCAACATGCATCTCGATTTTAAGGTTTTAGGCACCGTTACTTCCATTATTCTGCGTCACTTGTAATCGCGCTCAATGTAGGAGTCTGTAGATATATAACGATATATTGATTTATGGGTACATTTGAATCTTGTGTGAGCTTGAAGCGTAGCAATGAGGTATTTCAAATATGTTTATTTGTTGCTCATGAAGCAAAGTTTTATAAACCGTGTAGCAATGTCTCCTTTTTTTCTGCAAACTGCTTTGAGTTGTGCGTTTGATTTTTTTTTCTTTTCTTTTTGTTCCTTCCGGTGAAATCAGAGTGTGAATTTTGTGAAATTCTTGGAAGTTGAATCGAAGGCCAAAAGAACGGATCCAATGTAGCATCTTATTTATCATTGTATTAAATTAAATATACTATCAATAATTCTAAAAACTTAAATCAATAAAAAAAATAACATCTTTATATTTATATTCTTAACACTTCTTCTCATGTGTGGATCGTCGATAACTTTGATCTAGTCTAAAACTTAACAACATGAATAATTAAAGAAGAAAATTAATTTTTAATATAAATAATATCGAGATTTAAACTCAGGACATCTAGCTCTGATACTATGTTAAATTAAATATATTACCAAAAATGCTAAAAATTTAAGTCGATAGAAAAATTTTAACACGTTGTTTACTTCAACTCTCCTTTATCACATATGATTTTTAGAACTCGTTTATGATTTAAAATAGAAAAAAATGGAGGTGCTTATTATCCTATATTTTTAATCATAAGATATTTAATTTATGATAGATAAATTTAGAAGATAGAAAAAAATAGAAGAAAAAAAATTTAATATTCACCGTAAATTTAATATTCTACGATTAAAAATATAAGTAACATGATACTCCTTACTTAAGTAAAGCACCTAAATTGAACTATTTAAAATACTTCATATCGACACATTAAATGAATTTCACTTCAAGAACGTGGGTCGGTGGCCGCGCCCATATTTTAAAATCAGATGACACGCACACATTCAACTACCGATGTCGAGGTATTTTTTTTATAAAATTGAGATTGGAAATAAAAAAAAAACTAGAGCCTCCCTTTTGAGTTGTTACTTTAAGTTAAAACCAACTCGATAAAGATCAAACTTTAGTTTAGCTTTTTTTTAATCGATCAGGCGATCGATATTCATAATTATTAATATTCTCCAAAACTTGAATCTAAAACTATTAGTTTTTAAGATTATTTATTTTCATTCATCATGAGATAAAATCACGCTAAACAGTTGTACTAATCAAAATTAGATTTTAACTTTAATTTGTTCTTATCGTCATTGAGTGGGTTATGATGCCTATGAAATTTTAGACTTTGCAATAACAATAGTAATAATTAATAACGATTAACAATTAATAACTACAAAGTAATAATTAATGAATTAATTATTAAATTCATTATAAATATTTGACTAAAATGACTAAAAATATAAATAATAATTTGAATAATTTAAATTATTACATGTATTCTAGATTAAATAACTCATTTTTATTTTAACTATTTTAAAATCAATTAATAATTTAATCAAATAGTTGATAAAGAAATAAAAGGATCACATTATCCGTATCAGATAAATAACAATCGATAATAAAACAGTGTTAAAATATATTTAAAAATAAATTTTAATACATTAATAATTATTCTAGAAGGTTGATTCCAATCAGTTATCATTATTATTAATTAAATTTATCAAATAATTTAAGTAGCACATTATTTTCGTAATCGTTAATATGAAAAGATGTCAAAGAGTGCCTTAATCGATAAGACAGCTTAACATCTGCACAGAAAGTAAAAATAAATTGACAGGTTTCATATTTTACCATAAAATGGAGAATAATAGGACAGTTTCCTACATGTAAAGTGCGTGTGGGGAAGAACTTCAGTAACATTGTGAATGATGGTTGAAAAAAAGGCCATCAGCGAACGAAAGAGGCATCGGCATAAACCAGGGTTAAAAGTATCTCATGCTGATAAAAAAAAACATGATAAGAGTTCACCGCTCCTCAGATGGAAGCAATTGCTTATTTAACAACAAACAAACTAGTTTCTCTTGTTTCATGTGGTATCAAAAGACCCTGATAGGATGGGGATCATATCTGACCCAAAATGACCTCACCACCAGATACCTTGAACTCTGATGGAACTTTCTCAACATTAAGGACTTCAATCTTACCATCCACCACATAGGCTGACCACCTGCACACACAAAAGAAAAAAAAAGAGAATGAAAGTGTAGAGTTTTGATTTCGTAAAAGAAGTGACTTTACAGTTAACGATCTAAATGCATACGAAACACTTAACCACAAACAAGAGTAAGACTAAAGAGAACAACATGACAACAATTATCTTAGTGATCGCTTGCCAAGTTCACATATTAGGATCATTCTATTTTTTCCCATGATGAGCATAATCAATTGACTATTACACTAGGAGCTCCAGCAAAAGCAACAGATCTGAACGCCTGAAAACACTGGTCCTCTGAATCCATCTGATTCAGAGAGGAATTGTCTTGATAGACTGAGGAGAATCAAAGAAAAGGGGAGGGCCAGTATGCCCCTCTTTTTAAAAGTAAACAAATGAATAACTTTTCATTCTTAGAGCACATTTGACCGATAGCCAAGTTGAAACAAGTTTACATCTGTCAGTCACATTCCAAAGTGGATAAAACTAGCCGATAAAGAACAGTATTCTTGTCTCCATGCCAGCAGGAGAGAGATTGTAGTAACAAGTTAATACTTTTATGTTGTTTCATAATTTTTATTAAGTTCTGCTATGATTCGAACACCCAAAACAAAATCTACCACGTCGCAAGATTTTCTAGTTGCTAAACATAAAAATAAGGAAACAATTTACTGAAATAGTATGTCCACAAACAAACAGTGTTAAATGTTTAAACTATGTAAATATCACAAATAAAAATGAATGAAATAAAGATGTATCAAAGAACCTTTGGGATCGATGTCCAAGCAAAGCAGCTGAGAGATCCAAATCTAGCTCCAAGCTCTTGTGGAAACTCCCATCAAAGTCTCCATAAAATTCAATCTAAAAGGAAAAAATATGTCAGCAAATGAAACATTCATTATGATATATATTCCAAGCAATGAGTAAAACTTACATGCTAATGCTCAAACAACATTGCTATTGGCTTAGTTTACACTCATGATATCGCCAAACATTATGTCAACTAAATCATTAAAAAGGGACAAAAAAAAGGAATGGTTTTAGTATCAATTATTGTGCGTGGGTCAAGCATACACACAAAGTGGAAGGATAATAATGGCGTAAACCCCTCTCAGAAAAAACAAAATTAGTAACTGTAGCAAGTGAGGTACGTTGTTAACATAATTAGTTTTCAGAAGAATCAATATCACTATTTATATTCATACTGTTGAGTACTGGAATGACGTATATCATGATATCAAGACCACCTAAATTATTGAGTCATGCAGTCACACCAAACAGAAGTCACACACACACACACATCTATTCACATTATGACAACAACATAAGAACCTGCTTGCACAAACATCTAGAAACCGTTGGCCACAGGCTCCTGTACATGACAGCAGTTGTAAAAGTTGATTTGCAGTGAAATATGCAATAGTGTCCTAGAATGTCAAGCAAGCCTCATCAAGTCATTAATCTTTATTTTTGTAAGTGATTTTTTTATTATGAGGACTCTTATTATTCTCAAATGAGTTTAGTTATTCTATTTTTAGTTTATCATGTATGCCATGTGAAGAGTCATAAATCAAGTGTAAATGGGTTCTAGCCTTTGTACTCTTTCCACCAAGTGAAAACGGTAGAATTCAGCTATCTTAGCCTTTTTCTTGCAAGTGTTGTAGAATTGCACATTATGCATATTCTCTTAGCATTTGCCCTTTCTTTATTCTGCTAGACTTCCGCAATTCAATAGTCAAAAGATATCAAGGGAAAGGAAAAGGTTTCAAACATAAGACCAAGATAAATGGAAACAATGACTACAAACAGATTTTTATAGGTAGCTACAGTATGCACATGTTCACAACAACTAAAATTAACTTCTACAAAATCTATTATAACTTCAAAATTTTCCCGCCAATGTTTCCCTCAATAAAATAAAGTTACACATTATGAATTGTAAACAGAGAATTAGACAGTACGTCAGTACGCTAGTTTCCAAATTATCAACTCTTAAAGGAAGAGAGAAATATTTGTTACCGCTTCCTTCGCCTGCAGCTTCTCTGCCCATCCATTCATGACATAAGGATCATTAACAGAAACACAAATCACAGAATCAATTCCTTTAGCCTTAAAC
This sequence comes from Pontederia paniculata, assembly GCA_001647135.1. Lineage (NCBI taxonomy): Eukaryota > Viridiplantae > Streptophyta > Magnoliopsida > Commelinales > Pontederiaceae > Pontederia > Pontederia paniculata. Next base: position 29,803 of record LTAE01001890.1, on the reverse strand, counting down.
TTGTCAATGTTGTTCTTGTAGCTTGGCACATGCTGAGCTGAACACACGCCGGTAAATGCTCCCTATAAGATATTCAGGTAACATATTTAACCACCAAAACATGAGGAGCAAATGATTAGCATCAGGGCAAGGAAAAAATTTATCTTTTGTTAAAAGTCTAGCAAAGGGACCAAAATACAGAACTTGTTATTTGAGACAATATCCAAACGGCAATAAATGTATTGAAAGCTATAACCGAGTTATTTAAACCTAACAGTGTAATTTCTTTTCTATCCAAGATTTAGTTCTCCTTGTCTCAAAAAACAAATGTTGTTGTAGTCAATATCCACCACCAATTATTATCCATCATTTTTCAGGTAATTGTTATATTCTATTTTCACATTAGGTGCTTTCTGTTTATTCTTTTACTATTTTTTTTAGAAAAGTTAAACCTTAGCTTTCTAATTATCTCTTTCTCTTCTATTTCTTCATACTTGATTTCCATATATTCGAATTTCCCGATCTGTTTACTTTACAACTGCGACAGAGATGATAAGCTCAGAGCACAAAGTCTTAAGAAACCCTGAATCTTATTAAATGAAACGAAAACGGGATCCAACGACAAAAACTTACAGGCAGACCGAAGATGACAACTTTCTTCCCCTGAAATCACATCAACAAAACGAAACAAGAAGGTAAGCTTAGAAATCGAATCGATCAAACACGCATCAGGACTAAGGAAAAAAAAATGTATTGTGTACGCATAGAATTTGGACGACCTCGAAGATGTTCCTGAGAGGCGTGGTGGAGAATTTGGAGGAGACGCCCTCGTCCCAGGTGCGCGCCTTCTGGAGGAACACGCCCGGGGCGGCCGCCACGACGTCGCACCCCACCGTCGCCGACGACGAGAACCTCCTCAGCGCTGCCAAGGCTGCCGACGATGCCGACGACGACGACGACGACCGAGCCGCCATGGCCCTCAGTAATGCTGACGCCATCTCTCTCTCTCTCTCTCTCTCTCTCTCTCTCTTTGTGGCAGAGCCGGCGAGGGTTTTGGTATAAGGGAGTGAGCGGAAGCAGCAGCTTCTTGGTACTGTGTAATAAGGGGATTGGTGAGGAAATGAAGCAAATGGATTAATTATTTCACAACCATTAAAAATAGTTTTGAAACAATAAAAAAAATTATAGAAATAAAAATGTAGCATTCTAAAGAATATTATAACATTGAATAGGCCTATAAAAAAATATAAATTAAAATTAAATAAGCTTCAAAATAGTTATTTTTTTAAAAAAATAAAGTAGTCATTAATATAAATAGAACTCAAAAATATAAATTTCATATTTTTATATAATGGATTGTTGGAGTTCGCCATAATGGGCTGGATATTGGATTTGGCCCGTTTTTATGATGAGTTAGATTGGATTGAAGCCCAAATTTATTAAATAACGATTAATAGTTGTTATTTATAATCATACTTATTTCTATCCATATTTTATTTTATCAACATTTTTATTCTTAAATTGGTCAAAATTAATAGAAAACAAAAGCTCAAGCCCAATAAAATTTCAATGACCAGATCCAATTATTCAAATTTTTTGGGTGGTTCAATTTCTTTTGCAAATCTGATCCGACCAATAACACCCTTGGACGTATTCAAGATTTTTTTTCCGGATACTTTTTATGACTAATATTGTAGCGTTTATTTTAGATACAAGTTAATATTTACTAAACTAAAAGTACGAACTTTATTATTTATTATATTTTTTGCATATTTTTTTTGTAAAATGTTATAATTAATGTGGTAAAAGTTCATGCCTACAAGTGAATGTTGCATGGACAATATTAAATTTGCAACTTTTTTTCAGTTTGCACACCCCAACTTTCTAATTTTGTGTCGTATAAAATGTAGTACACTTACTACTTGTAAGGAAAAGCTATTATAAATTAAGGGGCAAATGAGGTAGAGAGAGCACTCTACTCTAGCTAATATATACAAAATATTGTATTTTCCTAGTATGATAGTATTGATCTAAGGAAAAATGGTGCCAAAGTAAAATTATATTTTTTCCTAGTATGAAGGGAAGTTATTTGATATTTGTAATTTGTATGATAACTTTGGGATGTATTAGATTATTCTTTTTTACTTATAAAATACATTTTAGAAATAACATTAATATTTTATAATGTAATTTTTTTTAATGCCGTGTCCCTTTAATCTTGCAGTTAAACTTAACTCTATTTCATTCGAGCGAAATTTTTTTCATTCAGAACTGAAACTCAAGACATATTCAAGGGAGAAGCAATTATTTATTACTCTCCTCTAATTTCGTTGATGTTATTTGTACATTAAAAATATAAAAAATAAAGCTTTATATTTTAAAAAAGTTTAATGGAGATGTTAGTTCATATATTTATATATTGTCTTATATTTGTAAATCACTATTTTTTTTAAAATTAATGAACTAAATCAAATAAATATTTAAGATTTTATGATTTAAATAAAATTTAACTTGGATCATCGATTCAAAATTTATAGCATTTGTATATAATCTTAGAAATATATCGTTACGGTTTTCAGCTCTTACTACCACTACATCTCCATTTTTTTTCATTTTAAAAAATATATCGCTACAGTTTTCAGCGCTTACAATCTTTTTACGAACTACCTCTACACAGAGTGAGCATCTTTCTTAATGTCTGATGCTATTTTCCTAATATCACTATTGCCATATATTTCAAAATTAGTGAGTAATATTACTCACGTGGCTCTAAAAAGTTGAATGGCTCGAGACTATTTTGTTTTTTTGGTTGTCACTCCAATTTTCAGAAAGCACTGACCACATATTGAAGTCTTGGCTCGACTAATTAGGTATATGATCGCGTACCTGGCTATGATAAATGAGATTCTCACGGAGATTATTCTGTGTTCACAATGATTCGAACTCAAAATCTGCTTAAACGGGAATGAGCAACTTACCACTTCATCCAACCTCCATTGATAATGGCTTGAGGCTTTGATTTCAGTCAATTGAGACTTTACATGAGGTGATGCATGAGCTCCTCATGTAATATGTCCCAGGAGTAATATGCAAGTTTCTCCGAAAATTCTGAATTGCCATTCAACATCTTTAGTTCTATGAATGTTGATTCAGATTCACATGGAAAACAGGAAACGACCAGAAAAGAATTAATTTTCTATCCAGCAAGTCCCCAGACAGTGCTTGCTTCTTCTTGAAGTGTCTCATAAAGCTGCTGTGCAAGGTTGAGAAGAAAACTGTCTGCACCATGACTTGCCAACAGGGAGACTGATACGGGAACATTGTTGTGCAATCCCAGTGGGATGGTTATCTGCAAAGGGGAGAAGAAATTAAGCTCTGTCTGGGGATCACAACATTCATGTCACTTGTGGCAGATGGCTTTGAGCTGCAGGTGAGAGATTCAAACCTGACAAAATCCAGACAATCCAGCAATTGAGAGCAAGGAAAACGCTCTGGCACGGAAGTTCTCCAGTGTGCCGGTCTCTGTGTTCAACTTCGGTGGCGCCCCAGGAACTGTAGGAAGTGCAAGTACTCCATGATCCTAAAGCATTAAGTAAGATGCACATGAGATCACATATGAAACTAGAACAAAGATGTTATCAAATGATAGAGTGTTTCTAGATTGTTGGGAAATATGTAGCAAATGGTAGCTAAATAGGTAAAATATATTCAGTTTATAAGATGAATAATATGACATCAAAGACGAAAAAAAGGATAAGAAGAAGATAATGAAATATCAAGCATAAGATTAGATAGTCTGGTCCAGGCATAGAAAGTTCAAGGCTCTTGGTATGTGTACTAAATATACAACGGCCAAAATCATTTTAATTGGCATAACATCATGAACAACACAGAGAACCCGCTTATTTCAAGTGACCAATAAATAGCAAAAAAGAATTGAGAGTGCTAAGAATCAAGGCAAAAAGAGAGCTAAAGAAGATAAAAAAAGGAGCTTCCAAGAAAACCAAATCATTGCATTTATGAGGAAAGAACAGCAGGATAAGATGACGGAAAACCCAAGTAAAATCTGAGAATTACAAAAACAAATTAGTATTTATAAAACCCAACAACAATGTACTGTCAATATGGTCTTGAACCAAAGGATGAATATTAAAAAAATATAGCATCACAGCTTCTTATTATTTGAGAATGAAGTGAGTAAAAGTATCTTCTTTTTTTCACAATAAAACCATCAAGTAAAAAGTTCTTGAAAATAAAACTAAGGAATGTATCTTCTATGTTACATATATAATGAAGATCATCAGTACATGAAACATCATATCAACACTATTGAATTGATGCAAAAATAAGGATAAGAGTAATTTACAAGAAAATTATACTACCTGCAACAGAGCAGACAAAGCAGCTTTAAATTCGCCTTTGATCACATTACAATGGTCTAAATCCTCAAATGAACCTCTGAGTGCTTCAAATATTCTTTCTGATATACCAGGACCAAAATTAGGCTTAGTAGCATTTATCCACTCTTCATGATTGTTTTTGAATTCAAACCTACAAAGATAGTTGAACATTTAAGATCTTATAGATATGGATCATGAAAAGAGCCACTCTATTAATTTTCTTTATTCATTCTGATAGATCAGAAGCATTAGATTATCATAAAGACTATATGTAGACTAAATGACAGTCATGATGGTGGTATACTTTTGAAGCAAACGCATCACATGTGAAATGGCTGCAAGGCTCGGAATTGTGGCTGTTTGATTTTTAGAGAAGTCATTCACAAACTTCCCCAAACTTGGAACATTATCAGATATGTAGTCACCAAGATTTTGATGCTTTATGAAACCACCTGCAAACATTGGTACCGGACAAAGGAATCATAGAGTTCAGAAGAATGAGAAAAATGTATCATCGGATGGAATTAGAATAAATAGTAAGTCTATGCTCACTTCCCAACTTCTTCTCTATTGATCTTTCAATGACTTCTGAAATCTGGTCAGTTATTGAACCCAAAATTTGGAAGCAATCATCAGGAATAACAAAATGAGCAGGTGGAACATCAACATTAGTTGGTGATTGCAATAACACCTTCCCAACACGATTCAAAGTAATGGGATCCCTTGCAAACCATCCTAAAAACACAAATTTCATCAAATGATGCATATCGTACATATATCCTACAAGTTAATGCTTTGTAAAAATTGTTAAAAAGTATCTGTCATGAAAAAAATTGTTGCATCTTAAAAAAAATCCTCCTCATTGTTGTGTGCAAATATGAAAGAGTTTTGTACAAATATTACAGGACTCAATCTGCTATCTAGTTGTTGCTTGTTCTTGGTCAGAAATGAAAACTTGCACATACTGGACAGCTTTTATTGCTGCAGTTTTGAGAATGTAGGAAATGCCAGCTTAAGAGCGAGTTCTAGGATGCATATCAGCTAAGTGGTAACTGATGTGACATCCAACTTAAAGGAAAAAAATATGCATGTGCATCTTAGGCCAGGGATTCAAAATCTTTGTTAATTCTACAAGTCAATTTTTTGCACAAGAAAAACCACCTGTAGATCATATCAATTTTGTGGAGCAGATATTATGGACCAAGGTTGTCAGGACCAGACCAGACAACAACCCGGAAAGGTTTCCGGTTCAGATCGGACCAGTCAAACCGGTCGAACCATTCGGTCGAACCGGATAGTAATAAAATAATATAACTCAATATAATATATATAATTAATTTAGTACTTGCCAACGTAACTAATAAGTAATATTGATAATGCTAATTCAAAAGTTTATTAAGTGAATAACTATAATACAGGAAAGTCATTGTTCGAACTAATAAGCGCATCAACATCGGACTAGGGAACAACGACGTGTGCGTGCAATAGCAGCCGCTCATCATCACACCCGTGCAGCCGCCTATCGTCATCAGAGAAGAAGAACAACATACGAAGATCAATCGGCGGTCCGGCCACGAACTTCCGTCTACGAGCTCCGGCCACTTAAACAATCCCCAAATCCATGATCAACTACTAAATGATCTATGATTATTTTACTATTTATCTTTGCTAATTTTTACATTTTTTAATTTTTTTCTTAGTGAACCGGCCGGTTTGGCAAAATCGCGGTTCAAAACGGTTTTGACCGGTCCAACCTCTAATCTGGTTTGAGGGCTATGGTGAGCCGTGTTGTCGCCTGGTCGACGGTCCGACCGCCCGGTCCGGTCTTAACAGTGTTATGGACCTCATTTAACGATTTTCAGGACCTCTTTTATTTGCATTCCATCCCCTTCGGTAGGATGGCGTGCGAGAAAATAAGTATCAGTAGGAATGAATTTTTCTCAAAAATTAGAAGCTAAAATGCACACTATGTAATAAAGATACCTAAATATATCATAAACAAAGAAAAACAAGGCATAAACACAAAACACAGCAAAAACTGCAAATTTCATTAATAAACTTTAATATAATATTTAAGGAAATGCATAACTTGAACTTTAAGCATATGCTGCAATTTGCTTAATCTTTTACAAAAAAAAAGAAATTCAGTTGTGTGGCAAAGATATATTGTTTCATTAGGCATGATAATTCACTGTGAACAACCTAATTACCATAAGGGACTTACAAAGAACCAATTATCCTTCTTACCAACAGTGTCAAAACTTTGAGCCATCGGTATGGCATTGCTTGTAGACACAATGCCATGAGAAGGCCGCAAACCAAAAATACCACAGTAAGCTGCAGGTACTCTAACACTTCCACCAGTATCAGTTCCTAGAGAAGTATAAACAACCAGGTAAAGATGTTGAACCAAAAAAAACTCAGGTTTAATAAAATCATATTAAAGTAGGGGAAAAATTATATATATGTTGGAGTAATATGAAACTGCTTTTTTTATTGAATGACCTCAAATTGAATACCATATATTGAGCAATGGAAAGCTGTCATTTTTGTTTCTACAACTGTAAAAGTAACCCAAACTGTGTACTAAAAGTAGGTTCATTATAATTGTTTGAACAGAAAAGGAATTATCTTGTTATTAGCAAGCAAGAAAAGAGCTGAAAGAGGATACTATTTTCTTTTAAAAAAAACAAAGAAGACCAAGTTCAAGTAAGTTAAGGGGCAACCTAGAGAAAAATCAACAAGCCCTGCAGCAACTGCAACAGCAGATCCACTAGATGAACCCCCAGGGACACGATCCGGAGCACAGGGATTAAGAGGCGTGCCATAGTGATGGTTTTCTCCATTTATACTACAGCCAATACAGTGTCAAGATTTGATACTAGCTTTGGCATGGCATTTCAAAGGATTATAATCTATGGCAAATCATGCAAGTAGTGTAAATAATATACTTGCCAACAAGATGTCAAAAGGATCAGTGAGGTATCAGCAATAAGAACCTGTAGGCCATCTCATCCATTATGGTTTTACCCACACAGACAGCACCTGCCTGGAGAAGTGCTGAAACCACAGGGGATGTGGATACAGCAGCCTCATGTGTTCTTGGCCAATCTGGATTGCCGAAGCCCGTCACATGCCCACTTATGTCGAAACTACAGACAAAGATGGCATTGCAGATCACCAAATTGTAGCTACAATCTAAAAGCAAGAATCCAGGTATTCATAAATTCATACTGCAATTATGACAACAGGGAAGTGAATTATCCAATTACTGATCAATAAGCTTGAAATGGCGAGACAAGTAGAATATACACTAAAGTTTGATAACTATGTAACAGCAGAATAAGAAGTGGTGCTAGAATGTATACATGTCTTTGACAGCGAAGGTGAGGCCATGAAGAGGGAGAGCAGATGAAGGTGACGGCGGGAGCAGTTGAAATCTTTGGATGAAGGCTCCATGATCCTTGTCCCCAGCACTTTGAGGTTCTTCCATAGCTGAATAGATGCCCCAACCACTGCTTTATAAGAACACCTGAGATGATATCCATGAACAACTGGATGATAAAAAGGAAAAAAAAACTTCAAATGTGTAATCGACAGTTCAACCAGATTTTCCAGCCAAATCACAACAGTTCGTACTTAGATTTAACATCAAATTCAGAGATATTTCCGACATTAACCGTACTGTTCATAAACATGCTTTACAAAACTCAAATCTTTTTTTTTTTTTGAGAATTGCAACAAGTATTGTTTTTTCTTCCATGGAAACAACACAAACATATCACGGATGCAAATTAAAACTAAAATGAGATATCTTTGATTCCAACCTCAAATTAGCAGAAGTTGCAGATGAAATGTCGCCGACTCCTTTTTTTCTTGGTGAATTTTGTTTTTTCTTGGGAAGGACAAATATTGTACGGAAGTATTAAGTTTATCTCAAGGGAGGGGTGTGGATTGATTTGTCATCCAACTACTACAAGATTAAGTCCTCACTTTTCAGCTCCAATTAATTTTGCTAATAGTCTGACTAAATATAGAAAATTATAGATAAATATTTTTTCATCCTCTTGCTAATTTTCATATGAAGCTTTTAATAAAAACTTTCTGTATAATTGAGACTAAAATTAAGTTTTCATTAATTAATAATAATATTTTTTTATCGACGTCAACATGTGCACTAGAGGTCAAGAAATAAATATTGAATGGTGATGTGTTACATCGATTTTTCACTATAAAATAGTCTTCCAAAGGCCCTATTCGGTAAACAAATATAGGTGATAGGAATTAAAAGAATTCTTGTGGAAAAATAAGAATGAGATATTTTAGTGATGAATTTGATTGATCAAATTGATATTGAAATGATCAAACTTAAAAAGGTATATAATTGAAACTAGAATAGGATAATATAAATAATAAACTTATTTTGACATAATTTATTAAATGCTAACTACGTATTCAATTAAATTATTAATTCGATTAAGAAAAATAAATAATTAATTATCATAATAATGCTAATTCCTGAGTTAAATGAAATGAGAAAAAGTAATGACAAAAAATATTAATGTTAATTAGTATGTCCCACTATCATATTCTTAATAATCTATTATGACCAATAGTTATGTTAATATAACAATTAATTAATACTTAGTTCTAAATATGTAAATACTTATAATATTATTGGATTATCATTTATGTAGAGCATTAAACTTGATTAAAACCAAATATATGCCAAAACCTAACTAAAATGTAGTTGATTATACATTTGTTACTATAGAAATAGAAAGAAAACTAATAAAAATAAGGTAAAAATGGTGGAACAACGGAATGTTCTTGCCATTGGCAAGTACATGGTTTTCTCATTTTGGAGAACAAATGTTGGTTGTTTCCTACATTTTCGGATGGTTTTATTTTTTAATTAGAATAATTTATTCTTATACATTTTTTAAGTTTATTTGGATATAATAAGTTTGGTTGATACAATTGATTAACAGAGTTGTGTCACAAGATCGATAAAAGCTAATGGTTTTAAATTTAAGTCGTTAATTTAATAAGAGAGGATAATATTTTTACTCTTTACCTTAACTTTGAGTAATCAAGTGTTATGAGCACTGGGGACTCTGTGCAGATAAAAAAAGAGGCTGTCCGGATATAAAAGTGATAAAGAATAGTTTCTTTTTATTGTTTTCGTGCCAAATATGGCCAAGGTAAAATATACGAGTTGTATACTCTTTTTCATTTCATGAAGAACAAAATTAAATTATAGCAACACGATCAAATGCGTCATTCACTCATAAGAATATAGTTGATGACAAATAAACTAACAGATGTGTCTATCGTTGGATTAAAAAAAAATAAGTTATAAGATAAATTCATATATGGTCGTCTATCCAGGGACGGACCCAGGAAGAAAAGATATGGAGGGCCAAAATGTTAGGGGGCCAAAATATATAACAATAAATTAAAAAAAATATGGAAGATGCTTGAATTTGAACTTTAGACATCTAGATGCTTGTCAAAACCACCTATCCACTATGTCAATTAACCACTTATGATAATTTATTAGTATTTAATTTATTTATTGACTATAATTATTAGTATATACATATATATATATTTTATATACCAAAAAATTGGGAGGGGCCGTGGCCCCTCGCGGATATACGTGGGTCCGCCCCTGCGTCTATCAATTTAGTTAGTAATTATTTTTTTCCTCTCTTTCAAGTGTTTATTAACATTTATTTATATAGAAACAATGTTCACGATTGATACATTATCGACTAATTAAACTACAATAGGCTGAAGGTTAAACTTCAAGATCAAATTCCGACAAAGATATTATCGAGTCGCTTACATTTTTACACTAAGATTAATATCGGAAAAGGTTACCTATATGAATACAATTAAATTGATCTACATATATATTTATTGTCAAGGGTTATGTTGTCTATTACTAGCCATTTTCTTTAGCTACCTTTTTTCATTGTTGATAATAATAAACGTATGTCGTGACTACTTTTGTTTATTAAGGTGAGGCATCCAATGATAAGAGTTAAATGTTGTGACTCATATTTTAGAAATGATTTTTGTAAACTCAAATGTAGATTTAAAATAATATAGAATTTTCATATAAAATGTTAACATTTTTTTGTCACTATGATATGATGACATAATAACATATTTGAATTAAGTTTTGATTTAATGACAACTTTACATGTATAGAAATGAACATTCAAAGGTTTTATCATTAAATTTTTTTGGAATAAATTAGCACTAGAATTGTTGGAATAAGTTACCATTTTCAAATATTACTATAAATTTATCTCTACTCTAGTTACTATATATTTTAATCAACATTGTCAGAACTTGATCGCATATTGACCCAAAGAGACCTTTGATCAAGGCAAACCGATTAAGCCAAATGACCCAATTGGATGTAAATAAAATTTATAAAATAAATAGATAAACATTAAATTAAATGTTAATACCACATATTTATCATATATTAACCAATAATAAAATATAAAAGACAACTATACTTATATGATTAGCAAATTACAATAAAAAAAATCATTGCATATTAAAAAAACGATGTTAAATTAATTAAATCAGATGATAATTAAAATATTTTAAATGAGATATTATTTGTTCATTATTTCTTTCCAAAATACCAACTTACTGTTAATGATCTCATTCAATGCATTCATGAAATTTAATGATTACTCTAATTAAAAATCCATTAATGATCACATTTTAATGAAAATATATAATTAATGTCAAACATGCTAATTAATGTTATATTCTATGTAAGTTCTCCTATTTAACGTGACATAATTCAGAAACTTCTTTCAACTTGAACCAGCCGGTTGGTTCGATAATGGTCCGACCAGTTCTAGTTGGCTTTTTCATCGGTCCGAAGCGGCCCAGAAACTTATATTATTTAGGGATAATTTTATTTTCCTTCTAGTATATCTATCAATTTAACCCTTGAACTATAATTATTATTTATTTTACACTCTTAAACTTTTCGAATAGTGACATTTAATCTGAAAAAATACATACCATTATCTTTTATATTATTTTTAATTTTTTAAATTATTAAATTACTATTTTAACTTTGTTATTTTTTTTAGATTCTTATCTAATAATATAATTTTTCTCATAATTCTAAATATATTTAAGATCCAACTTTAACTTTTTTTATTTTTAAGCATTATTTTTAACTTCAAAATATTATTCGACTTCAGTTTTATCTTTTTAATTCAATTGCAAGTTTTTCATTTTATATTCTTGAATTTGTCTTTGATCAATTAAGCTAAGAAGGATAAAATAAAAATTTAGTAATTTAAAAAAAATAAATAAAATGATAAAAAAATATTAAATTTTACTTATGAGATTAAATATTATTATTAAATAAGTTTAAGGGTGCTAAGTGGATAATAATATAATTGAAGAATTATGTTGGTAAATATATCATAGGGGAGAAAACCGAAAATGACTCTTAGTTTTACTATCCAACGTTAACCGGGTCTGATCGGCCGGTCCGGTCCATAGCGGACAAGATCTGTTGTAACGTTCGAATCCTTGGAGTCTTCGAGTGGCGGCATGTTTTTTCTATTTTTAAGCGCTTGCCGACGTCCGTAATTTAAAGCGTGGTCGGTATACAGAAAGCAGACGAGCCGCCGGCGGCGTCGTCCGTTCACCGTCTCGTTCTCTGCTCCCCGGCGGGAACGGCGATGAAAAGAAGCAGAAATGGCGGCGGTCAAGATGACAACGACCAGGAGGAGCGACAGACTCAAGCGGGAGGAGTGTACGCGCACCAAGCACGACTCCCTCTTCTCCAATTGGAAGGTTGTCTTCTTCTTCTGCTTCTTGGTCTTCGTCGTCGTTGTTGTTGTTCGTATAGTCAGGTGAAGGAGACTTTGAGGACTTGAGTTAGTCAATTGAGATCGCGACTGACAGGAAGCGTAGTCCAGACATATGACGAATTGCCACTGTAGCGATTGTTTTGGAACATTATGGAGATGTGTTTTCTTTTTGGGGCTCCTGCTGATTTTTCTTGAGCTCCAGTGTCCAGACAGATGACAGGGAAACGTGATTAGTCGTGTCTTACTGTTATTTTTTTAGACATACTGTTTCCCTTTCTGCAAGACTGCTTTGTGGTTTCCTTGACTAACAAAATGTGGTTGATAAGTTGCTCCTTCACAGTTAATGCAATTTTTTAATCACCTCCACAGCATGTGTTCTTGGAAAGTTAAGAAATTTCTTCTTATAATATGGGGTAAATACACTTTTCTTGATACTGACAATGATATATGAGAGTTTCTAACTAAAATTGAATCCTACACCTTCATCTTTCTTTGGTGATCATCCTGAGAGGTTACTAGCTCCTTTGACTAATCCGGATGATGAGGGAGTGTAATATTAAAGGTTACTCCTCTTCCAACAGTAACGCTCCATGGATTCGAACTTCAGTCTCCTCACCGGGGTTGGAAGCACTTGCCCAACCAACCAATTGTTGGTTCTTCCACTTTTATTTTTATCTGGCTTCAATTTATCATTTTCTGGTACTAAGATACTTGTATGAAAGTCTTTGATACAAAAGAAATTTGTCAATCACTTAGACTAGTAAAACAAGCATGCACCATTTAACTTGTAGACGAGGCATCACATTTTAGAATTCAAAAACCAGATATTTCAATAAGCATGCTATTGACTGCAATGCTTCTGGAATTTTCTTTTTTGGGTCATGGTCAAACCCCACCGGTGTTCAGAGCTATTAGCACCTGACTAATTCGGTGTTCGGACGGGGGCAGCAGAGATAAATCTTGACCAAATTGGTGACTCCGGGGCTCGAACTCGGGGATATTAGCTCCCGGTCCCTTAACTCGGGGCACAAACCTGCTAACTATCTGTGCCAACCAACTTGGTTAATGCTTCTGGAAACTTTGGTGCAGCATATCATTTGGTGCCAGAACTTTGAAGAACTTCTCATTCTACTTTACTTACTATTCATGTACCTAATTATAGCCACGGTCCTATGGCTGAAATAATGAGGGATCCTGTTATATCGTCTATTTCAATATATGTTTCTATGTTATTCCATTCTTTCAAAAACTCTTCATGTTGGTTTGACAATTTTGATAAAGAATAAGCAGATAGACCTAGATGCAACTGCACTGCATTAAATGCAACCTGATTTGGTAGATTCAATTGTATACCTTCTGGAACTTTTAGTTCAGAATTAGTTCTGTAGTTGAACAATTTAAAATGTTACTATATGAGAAATCATGGCTGGCATGTGTGTTTATTATAGATGATGAAAAATCTTTTAGGTCTAATTTATAGTTTGTACCTCATCACTACCAACTTATTATGATGTGCTTCTGAAGCATCCAGTAATAAGTTGCGCTTTAAACAAGAAATAATCAATCTTCAATCTGTGTACTATTAGAATACTTCCCTTATCGAGCTTGATATGGGAGTTATAATTCATGATGAATGGTGTGGTCTATTGCCGATATTGTAATTCTGTGTTTTCAATGTCATCACACAACATAATCAAAGATATATGGTTTCTCACCCACTAATTTTGTTAACTGACCTCTTCTTAATCTTTAGTTATTAATCTTTAGTTATTTTAGTTTAGTAATTTGTACTTGTTAATGTTTTTGTTGTCAAAGATTTGTTGAGTTTCTTCTTTGCCAATTACTTTCCTCCCCACTATGTCCGGTGATAGTTGATGCTGGATTTTCAGGACTATACTTGAGCTACCTATCAGATTATGATATTAATTCCAAATTCACCTTCTGTGCTTCTATGCTATATCCACACATTTCTAGGTGTGTCAATGTGTTTGCATATGTTACCTGTTTGGGAACCTGTAAGGCTGTATATGGTGCACATATAAATGAACAAATCTATGGCTTTCTAATTCACCTTCTGTGCTTTTATGCATAGACACATTTCAAGGTGTATCAGTGTGTTTGTATGTGTTTACATGTTCGGGGACCTCTAAGAATGTAAATGGTGCACATGTAAATAAATTTTTTACTCAATCGCTCCAGTCAAGTCTTTTGTTGTGGAAGACGAGCTTGTCTTTATTGGTCTTCTTTGAATGGATTAATTTCATTTTGAATAGTCAAACTCCGTTTTCCTCTGTATTTAGTGCTTTAAAGGGTGCCAATATAAAAATGAGGCTATTGGAAAAAGATCAGTCAAGCTCAATTTATACTAATGCAGAAATAATTGATTTTTTTTTCTTTTTGTATGCCTTCAATTTTTTTCAATGGCTTTCATGGTACTAATATGTATCATGATATATAATAGTTAGTTATGTACTTTTGTATCCTGCTGCACAACAAATTAACTAATTCTTTTCTTTTAGAAGTTAATTCTTCTTTTGGAAATCATGACCAATGCATGCAGAATTTATATGAAACTTTTCATTATGTTGTCACCAGATTTAATTAATTATTATACAATGATTTGTATATTGATACAATAGTACACATCTATTATGTTCTTTTTTCTCCAATTTTAATCAGCAACTGACATCCTCTCTCCATCTGTTCAGGTTCTTATCGGGCCATCTGATTGGGAGGATTATTCGTTAGGAAAAGATGAAGTTGAGAGATATAGAATCCACAACCTCCCTTCTAGTTGTTCATGCCCGGGTCTCTATGAGCTAGGTGTTGCTGTTACCTCTGCTAATGATGATAGACGTCAATCGCGTAAACACACATTAGATAAAATAATTGTTGTATATCTTGGACAATCTGATAACGTCAGAACAAGACTTCAAGAGTATGGGCGTGCAGGATCCCATCTAGACCATGGAAGTTTATCTAATATTACAAATATAAGTAAAAGTTCTTGTCTTCGAAATGGACCACGACTTTTCAGTGATATGTTCTCAAAGGGTTATTCAGTTGTGTATCGATGGGCTCCTGTAAGTGTCTTTCCCTATATTGTGTTGCTATTTATGATTCATCAAGTTTTTTTATATGTTGGTTGAGTTGAGTGCTCACTACTTGCATGTTACTGTAATACCATGGAGAATATATGGCGTTGATATTGGGAAACAACTAATAGTCTAAATTCATTGTCTGACCATCCAAATCTTCATAAAAAAATTATGATTCATCAACTTAGTGGCATTGATCAGAGATGTCTACTTGAATACGGGTGCTTTCTATGGTCATAAAATCAAGTTTCATTTGTTATTTAGTCGTGAGCTATTTTTTCAGCCTGTTATGTGAACATTTTGTTATAGTCTTTCCTCTCAGATTTATAGCATGTCATGGTAAATTAACGCTAAATTTAATATTAAAGTTTAGATATGTGTTGTATTTCTTGTGTTAGTTGAACATGAAAATGCAAAAAAAAGGAAAACAATTTGATGTAGACTGGCACACTGGATTGATGGAATACACCATGCATTGTGCCTTCTGTAGCCAACACTTTAAAGTTTAAACATTGAGTAAAGCAAAAAGTTTAAGATAGCAATATGACAGACAATTTGGTAGTTTATCTTGAAAGCACATCATTTGGCACTTAAACGACCTCTTTGCATGGTAGTACTTTTTTGTCCCATCAATCTTGTGTTTCTCATTTTTGGTATTTGTTTGTATTAATTTTTCCATTTGGGTGTGCTAACATACATGATCGTATTTGTAAACAGATGAATAGCAAAGAAGAAGCTGAGAAGAGGGAGGCTCAGTTACTTGAATTCTTTGACTATGCATGGAATAGGCGTGGAAATGGTGTTTGTCGGCATGAAGATATCTTGTTAAAATTGGACAATAAATCAAACAGCATGACCGCTACTATTTTGAATAGACTTCAACTATGGAAATATCCCCTCTTTGGTAAAACATTAGGCATCAAGATTGGTGAAGATTTCATCCATGATGAAGCAGGGTCAATGAACGATAATAAGGGCTTTCTTCCCCAAATTCTCAAAATTATCAAATCCCGGCCTCAAATGGTTCAAAGACAGGACGACAATTACGAGGATAAGAAAATCTGTGGAGTGGCTATTGGTAATGGATATGTCTGTAAAAACAAACCACTAGATGGAAGGAAGCGATGTACTGAACATAAAGGAAGAAAGATCTCTGGAATTAAGTTACGGCAGAGACATGTCAGAGTGTTAGAGGGAAAACCAGCTTTATCAAGTGTTTTCTTTCAAAATAGTTCTACCACCAAGGAAAAATCTAATTTTGGAAGAAAGAGTTGTGTAACAGATGAAGCTCAACTAGTAACTCAACCTGAAGGCCTAGAGGACCGGTTGTTAAATCCAAAAGGAAGTGCATTGTGTAAATTTAAATCTCCACCAAGTCAAGGGATTTGTGGGTTCAATGAGGGAGAGGGTGATATTTGTGGAATTACCCTCGATGATGGCTCTTTGTGTTCAAATAAACCTATTTCAGGAAGAAAAAGGTGTAATCTGCACAAAGGGAAAAGGATTACTGTGACAAAGTTTTTAGCAAGCAACAAAAGCTCACTGGATAACGTAGCAGGAACAGGTGCCACTTGTGAGGATTTTATCATCTGTGGAATGTGGACCGATGATGGTTTTCAATGCAGGAGTAAACCTGCACATGGAAGGAAGAGATGCGACGAGCATAAAGGACAGAGGATCAAAGAGAGTGGGATTGTGACAAGTTCAAAAATCTTAATAGATGGAAGTGGATCGCCAATCTGTGGTGTCACTTTAAATGATGGCTCTGTGTGTAAAAATTTGTCAGTCCCAAGAAGGAAGAGATGTGCACTACACAAAGGCCAACGTATGCGTCAGCTAAGTTAACTTCGGATTTCATTCTATTTTCCCTTTTAACTCCATTTAAAGGGTTGCTTAGGTGCCAGCAAGCTGAATAGTCTCTTTGGCTCATTTTAACTTTATTTCCTCTCTTTATAGCTTCATGCTGCCATTCATTAACTATAGTTTCACAGCGATGTATCTGATTAGCCTTCAAATGCCAGAAATGAACTAAACTATATAAGTTAGGATATGGTAGGTGTCAGTTAGCTCTAGCAATATCTCTGTTCTCAAGTTGGGTTGAAGATTTAACAGACCTGAGTTAAGCCAGGATTAGATAACAGTGAAGACAGAAAGTTCAAGATCTGAATCTTGCTGGCTGGAGTCTCTGCAATTCATACAAGGTGGCTAGCAGTAAAGAGTTATTGCTCGTTATATACTGCATCAGGCGTCGTCCTCTGCCAATATACAGATCTTACATTTAATACTGGAAATAGTGAGTGGTCAGCAACAAGGTTCCAATTTCCAACTGTTCACTGAATCAAGCATGCATTTGGGAGTTCCATCAAATGCTTCCGGATTTAACCAAGTTAAGAGTTAAGACTACATTTTTTCGAAATGAGGAAAATAAAACTATAACGTGGAGTACTAAACTGTGTTGTATCAATATGCAAGTTGTATGTTAGACTGTTGATTTTTTATTTTTATAAACAGAAAAAAAAGACTTACCTTTTTGTTCTGTAATCTCCAAGGCCAGGTATGGAGCAGTGTTTGCCCCTCTGCCTCTATGACGATGAGGCCATCATCTCCATCTGTCTTGCCTCCTCTTTCTTCCTCCATGCTGCTGCCTTCGTAGCTTGATATGTTTCAGAAAATTGTTCGAGCTAGTCCCAAGTTTTATTAATAGAATATAAATGATTCAAAAGGAAACACATAAAAATAAGATGCTAATTGACTGGCTTGAATTTTGGGATTAGCTTCATTTGCGGATGAATTAACTTCCATTTTAGCTGATTCCGTATCAATCTCTGTTTCATTGTTAGATATCTTTTTCTTTTTCCTCATGAGGTGAGGCCTATGCCTCTCATAAGTACTAGTTCCATTTTTAATCAAACAGCTTCAGCAATGGTTTGTTTTATTTTAACTTAAATAAGTAGCAACCTGGTTTTAATAATGTCCTTATAACATTATACATCAAAATTTATTATTAAAACTAGGGAAGGCATTTGCGCTTCGTGCGATTTAAGTAATTTAATCATATATATTAATTAAGTTAGTTATAGTATATTTTAGAGAGTTTTATATTTTGATATTTTTGCAATATTTGCGAAGATAATACTATACAATTACATACTATTATATATCCAATTGAACTTGCCTAGGTAAAATATTTATATTTTTGTACATTTTAACTAATTATAAAGATACATTGAATTATTACAATATTATATAATTTTAAAATTTTTTAGCACCATTTATAATTGGTTGCATTTCAAGTGAGCAAATAAGGATGTCATGTTTGATCATCATATGACAAACAAATAATAAATCTCATATACTAATTTTGTGAGAACATCACAAAATTGATAGTTAAAAGTAACTCTGATTTTAAACAATTATAATTAAATTTGAAATAATATGCCTTTAGTTAATACAAATAGAGATAAACATGAAGTATAGCATTAGTCCTCAAGATAAAGAAATTGTGGAATCACCTGAAAAAAAAATATCATTATTGTAATGAGTATATCAGTATATGAATCTATATGTAATAATAGCATTAAATTAAAATCAATAAGATAAAACTAATAAGTATATGAGTTTACTCAAACTTTTATAAAGATAAGAAAATAAATGAGAATTAGTCAAGTTTTATTGCATTTGAGCATGTGGTTTTGTCATTTTCAATTTGAAAACTCCTAATATATTATAATAGAAAAGATCTTAGATTATCAGAGTAAACCTTTTGCTAAAACACGTAATATATCTGCCGCTAACTGACCAATGGATATGATCTACTGTTTGGAAATAATGGTGGATGCACGTGAGTCGTCGATGTTGTTTCATTAAGGGGTTTTGAGCGAACAATTTATTATTTTACATAGTAAACAATTTTTTTATCAAGATTAAATATATATATTTTATTCATGTTCGTAAAAATCTAAGCCATATTTATAAAAATGCATATACATAATATAAAAATCAAGAAAAAATCTACATGAAATTAAAGCCTAAATAAATTCATTTTCTATATGTTTTAGTCATGCATTTATATATTTTATCATTTTTTTTTGGCAAAAAAATTTTTAGTACTTTTAATAATTGCAAAAAAATTGGGAACTTATAAAACCATATTTTTTCTTTTAAATAAAATGTATATGTAGTTGTTGTACATAGATAAATGATGAAGATATTTCTCCGTGAATTATTTTCCACCAAATATGCACACCTATTAGATCACATGGGTGCATGCTTGATCACCCTCCCAAGAGTTGATCGATGAATCTACTAATTTTCATCCAAGTCTAGAGTAAATTGGCTAAAGGATGAAGATAAAAACTCAAAATTTTTTCACCTTAGCACCATGGTAAGGCATAGAAGAAACCTCATCACAACAATCCAAAAAGAAGAGGGAAACTTAGTATGTCAAGAAGAAGATATAAAAAATGCTTTTGTGTCACACTACAAAAAGTTATGGGCCCCTAATGAAGATCCTCACATTGACTTAAATGTTTGGCTAATCTTGCCTTCTTTAAATCCCATATGGGAAGGCTTCTTAACTACCCCTGTCACTCCAGAAGAAATTAGAAGAGTTATATGGTCAATGCCGCCAGGAAAGGCACCTGGCCCAGATGGGTAAACCATTGAGTTCTATAGAAATTATTGGGAGATAGTAGGTCAGGACATCACTACAACCATAATTATTTTTTTTTGAAATTGTTATGTTACCTGAGGGATGGGCCACACTGCTCTAGTTTTTATTCCTAAACACCATAAATCATCCAAAATAAATGACTATAGACCAATTGCCTTATGCAATGTTTTATATAGAGTGACATCAAAAATCTTAGCAAATAGATTAAAACAAACCCTACCACAACTCATAGACCCTCCACAAGCATCCTTTGTAGCAAACAAATATATACAGGACAATATATTTATAGTATAGGAGTTGGCACACTCACTAAAAAAAGGCAGGCAAAAACATATGATTATTAAAGCAGATATGGAAAAAGCCTTCGATAGGGTGTCCTGGACTATAATAGCAAAAGTCATGCAGCTAATGAAATTTCTAGAAAAATTTATTTCATGGATAATTAATTGTGTACAATCACTATCTTTCACTTGTTGCATTGATGGCACATACTCGCAAATATTCAAAAGTTACAAGGGAATTAGACAAGGAGACCCTTTGTCTCCATATCTATTCATCTTAGTATCTCAAGTATTTTCATCTCTAATGAATCAGGAAGTAAATGCAGGTGATATTAAGTCTTTCTCTATAAATAACTTCAGTCTTAATCATTTACTTTATGCAGATGATCTTATTATCACTATGGCTGCTAATGGTAGAAACTGTAGGAAACTAAAAGCTATTATTAGACTTTATGGCATGTTGACAAATCAGAGGTTAAACTTGACCAAATCAGTTGTATATCTCCCCCCTAAACTAAATAGCAGAAGAAAGGCCAGCATAAAAGAAGCATTAGGCATGGACATTGGAAGCTTTCCTTTCAAGTATCTTGGGGTACCAATCTCTCACAGACAACTAACCAAGCATGAACAGGCGTTTCTCACTGAAAAGATGAGTTCTAGACTGTCTGGTTGGAAATCTAAAGTATTAAATCAAGCAGGTAAATGTACTCTTATAAAATCAGTCTTAAATACTACCCCAAATTATTCTCTCGGTTGTGTAAACATCTCAAATGGTATCATTGAGTCCCTAGAAAATTCATCAAGGAGATTCTTTGGTCTGGTGAAGGAGGTAAGCAGGGTTCCCATCTAATAAATTGGATCATTGTACAACTCCCTAAACACTTGGGAGGATTGGGAATTAGGAACATGTCACATATTAGAACTTCCCTACTCACTAGAAGATGCTTAGATATTATAAACAAGAATAACACTCTATGGGTAAAATTACTAATTGCCAAATATGGTGAGTTTCATCCCCGGACAACCATTAGACATGTAAAAAACATGGCTAGTAGTTCCAAACTTCTTATGCAGGCTCTGAACTCAACAAGATTGGGTATGCGAAGACATATAGGTAATGGTATAGACACGTCGGTAATGTATGATCCATGGCTTTTCAATATACCACTCTCTCACATGACTACTTATACTAATATGGATGAGGATCTAACTTCTCTTGTTGTTAATGATTTGCTTATACATATTAAATGGAATGCTCAATTACTAAACAAGTATTTTGGTGATGCTCTAAACATTGTTATTACTTCTATTTTTTTGCATGTTGAACCCTATGATGACTCGTGGATACACTACAAGAAAACTCAACATTTGCGGCGGCCCAATCTGCCACAAAAAATGAGAAATCCGCCGCAAATTAACCATTTGCGACAGATTTTGCGGCAGATGAATGCCAACACAAAAAAGCTCGACGCAAACTCTTTGCGACGGATAATCTGCCACAAAGTTGCGGCGAACTAAATCCGACGCAAATAAACGATGGAATTTATGTCTGATCATCTGTCACTAAGTAGCGTCTGATTGTCTGCCGCTAAGTTGCGGCAGAATGTCCGTCACAAATTAGTGACAGCTCGTCTGTCACTAATTATCGACGGATGTAGTGGGCCACAACTTCGTGTCGAATTATCTACCANCGTCTGATTGTCTGCCGCTAAGTTGCGGCAGAATGTCCGTCACAAATTAGTGACAGCTCGTCTGTCACTAATTATCGACGGATGTAGTGGGCCACAACTTCGTGTCGAATTATCTACCACAAATTAGCGACAGATAATCCGCCTTAAGATGATTGTGCCATCCGTCGCAAACTTATGACTAATTTTATGGTCCACCACAAATATTCTATACCCTATTGGCTAATTGAATGGTTCACAACAAATATTCTTCAATTATTTATTTTAAAAGAATATTGTTCTTTTTGATAATATCTAAAATACATGGCAAACTTTATATTGCATAAAAACTAAATACAACATGCATTTGCAAGATATAAATATCAAACAAATAACATTATAAATTTAATCAAATACTAATATTTCAAAAAAAGTGTTAAATGCAAATCATTCAAGTACTAATTTCATCATCCACAAATGCATGAAAAATAAGTTTCATTCTATGTTATCATGGTCTTCATCATCTTCATCAATCATTTGTTCTTGCTGGCGTAGAATTTAAACATGTTTTCACGACCTTCCTCAATTGCCTCTGATATTGACGTTGTGATCGATCAAATCGTTGTTGCCAAGATATGTCATTTTTCTTTTTGTTGCTGACGAAGTTGTTCTTGAGCTTGTTGTTGCTCCTTAAGTTGACGTTGAAGTTCTTGAATTTGCTCTTGGTGGTTACTTTCTATATCTTGACTTGGCATTGATGATGATGAATGTCCATATTTCTCATATTTGAAGGAAGAACCAAGGCCATAAACCTGATTTTTCTTTATCCCTACAACATCAATCCATAACTCATGCTTGCTCTTTTGTGTACTTGAAGCTCCATTTGCTATTTGAGATGCTTGTTCAAGTTCTTTCTCCTTAAATGCTTCCTGCAAATAGTAATATTATTAAATTCTAAATTATATTAAATAAGTTAAATAAAAATAAATAATTGGAATAAAATGGTACATAAGTTTTTTGTGCTTTTGAGGTAATCCATCCTTTTTCTTTATTTGAATGAGTAATGCGAAAAATCTCGTCAACTCCTGGCTCTTTACCCATTTCTTTTGCCTATAATAAAAAATATTAGACTCCAACGTTGATTAAAATTTAAATTGAATAAACATCTCCAAAAGTTACTATAAACATACATTATTACTTTATTAAATTTGATTACCATTTTTCGTGAACGTGTGCTTGTAGAAATGCTACCTCCTGTGTGTATGCAAGCTCCATCATCAGATGCACGGTTTCTCTTTGCTTGCTCACGTTTTTTTATATGCCTCAGTGGACCAGTGTTTGCATAAATCCTCCCATACACTTTCTCCTATCCACATAGGTTTTTCTCCTACTTGGCGTGCTGCTCCCAATAATGCCGATAGCCTCTTTGAACTTCTATGATTGTATGCTTTCCACATATGTGCATGATCCTCAGGCTTCCACCAAACATGATTCTTTCAAAATATAACAACAATAATAAATAAGTTAAAATAATATTTATCAATTGTATAAAAAACTCTATGCAAATAAAATGTACAAACTTGAAATTCTTTAAACCAGTTTTCCTTTTTTTGTTGAGGTATTTCTCCCCAAGTTGGCCAAGGATCACTGTATCATTTTCGGATAATATTTGTAATGGCAGTAGCAGCAGGTTTTGATGGTATAAACCTAACAATCAATTTGAAAAAGTCAAATGAGTAGAAATATGAAAAAAAAAGTAATAAATTATTTTCAACTTACCCAAAGTTACCATCTGGCTCAAGAAAATGTTTTTTTTGTGCAGTTAATACTTCTCCAGAAGTATCATCTTGTATAGGTGAATTGTCAACAGGAACAGGAGTATCATGTGATTGTGTATTTTGAGATGAATTAGTCTGAACACCAAGTGTTGGAATTGTATCAATCTCTGGTACTTCAGGGCTCTCATTCAAAGATGACATTTGATTTGAATCAGGTGAATCATTAAGAGAATTTAATCGCTTTTGGAAAAGTCTAATCCTTCGTGGTTCATTCTCATTAGCCTTCTCCTTGCCCTTTCTTGATGACCACATCTGTAAAAAAATGAAACAAATGAATGATTAGATAATAGGATAAAGCTTCACAAAATGAATATGCAATACAAAAGGAATTTTGAGCTCACAATTAATCATTATTATCCTCGTCACTACTTGTTTCATATTCATTAGTTGAAGAAGATGAAGTTACAAAATCATCTTCGTTAATCATTTGTTCATCTTCAAGTTCATGTTGTCTACTAATACCATCTTCAATGTTATCAAATAATCCAACCTCATCACACAAATCTTCCACAACTTCAATGCTAACAATCGGATTCACAGAAGACATTGTGTCATCTTGAAATGCAACCTCTAATGCATCTTCGGTTTCAATTTGACTTCTTGCCTTGGTCTTTATTACTACCCACCATTTATTTTTTTCCTTTATCTTTCCAGGATAAGGAACATAATAAACTTGTCTCGCTGATGAAGCAAGGATAAATGGATCAAACCTTTGATACCTTCTATTATGTCGAACTTCTACAATTTTGTAATCCTTATGAACCTTTGTACCCCGATTTATGGTAGGATCAAACCATTCACATTGAAAAAGAATAACTTTTTTTTCAAGTATGCCAAGATATTCTAATTCAATAACATCTTTTAATATTCCATAATAATCATTTTCATCTTCGCCATCAGTTGAGCCTTTAACACACACACCACAGTTAATTGTTTTCTTGTCTTGAGACCATGAGTCCGTCTGAAATTTATATCCATTAGTAAAATATACAGGCCAAGATGTCACACGTCGACTCGGCCCACATGCTAAATCATGTAAATCACAATGATTTAGCATGTCTTCTGAATTATTAACCTACAAAAATGGAACTAGTCATCAAGATTTTATTAATCTTTATAGGTAAATAAATAAATAGCAAGGTTTACTTACATAACTTTTGAACCATGATGAGAAATCTTCCTCAATTCTTTCATGTGAATGTTCATATGGAATATTGTAATGTTGTAAAAAAGCACTAGAAAAATTTAGTCATTAGTACTGTTGTAAAAAAGCACTAAATAAAATTAATTATTAATTATGTATATAAATTACTCACTTAATGTAAGGTTGAACTTCTTCACAGTTTAATAATATATGATTGGTTGCTGATTTTAACTCTGCATCATTTAACCATCGTTCCTTTGATTTGCCATAAGCTCTACCATGTTGATTAAATATTGACAAAGTTTGTTCTATAGCCATATCTTCAACTACATCATCATTTCTTCCGACCCTAGTTCTTATTGATTTAACATGATCCTCAAAGTAATATGAACAAAAATAAGATATCTCCTTTATCAAATAAGCTTCACAAATTGAACCTTCAACTCGTGCTTTATTTTTAACAGTTTTTTTATCTTGTTCAAATACCTTTCAAATGGATACATCCATCTATACTGAACTGGTCCACCAACTTTGGCTTCATAAGGTAAATGAACTGGTAAATGCTCCATGGAATCAAAGAAACCTGGCGGAAATATTCTTTCCAACTTACACAAAATCACTGGAATATTTTGTTCCAACTGATGCATATTTTCTACTGTCAAAGTTGTTGAACACAAATTTCTAAAGAATTGACTCAATTCAGTTAGAGGCTTCCAAATTTGATCTGGCAATAAAGAGAAAGCAATAGGAAGCAAACTCTCCATAAAAACATGACAATCATGACTTTTCATTCCTATTAATCGTAATTGATTCATGTCTACGCACCTAGCCAAATTTGATGCATAACCATCTGGCATTTTTAAATCTTGAACCCACTGACAGATAGTCTTTTTTTGCTCCTTCGTAAAAGTATAATTTGCTTTTGGTTTTATCACTTTACCATTTGTCAGTTCAATGAGATACAATTCTTCACGTCGACAATATTCTTTCAAATTCATTCTTGCTTTTATGTTATCTTTTGTTTTGCCTTTCACATCCATTATTGTGTTGAATATGTTGTCAAACACATTTTTTTCAATGTGCATAACATCAAGATTATGCCTAATTAAATTATTTTTCCAATATGGCAAATCCCAAAATATACTTTGTTTAGTCCAATTATGAGATAAACCATAACCAGATTGTTTTGTAGTCTGCACCTCAGTAACTTTGCAAAAGCAACTAACAACCTCACTTACTTCATGTCCTGACAATCTTGGTGGAGGCAAATCATTCACTATTGTTTTCTTCTTAAATGCATTTTTATTTCTTCTAAACATGTGATCAATAGGCAAAAATTGACGATGACAATCAAACCAAGAATTTTTACCTCCATGCTTCAAAGTGAATGCCTTTGATTGACCCATACAATAAGTACATGCTAACTTGCCTGCAGTCATCCACCCTGATAACATTCCATATGCAGGAAAATCATTTATTGTCCACATTAATGCAGCCTTCATCATAAAATTTTGTTTGGTTGACACATCATAAGTTAGAACACCGCTCCATAATGTCTTTAGCTCATCAATTAATGGTTGCAAAAATACATCAATCTTGCTCTTGGGATTGTGAGGACCAGGAATAATACAAGTTAAAAACATATATGGAGCAGTCATACATAATTCTGGAGGCAANCTTTAGCTCATCAATTAATGGTTGCAAAAATACATCAATCTTGCTCTTGGGATTGTGAGGACCAAGAATAATACAAGTTAAAAACATATATGGAGCAGTCATACATAATTCTGGAGGCAAATTATATGGAGTGACTATCACAGGCCAACAAGAATAAGGAGAAGCCGATTGATTGTATGGGGTGAAACCATCGGCACACAAACCAAGTCTAACATTTCTAGAATCACATGCAAAATCCGAAAATGTTCTATCAAAATGCTTCCATGCTTCACCATAGGATGGATGAGACATATTACCCTCTTTAGTATAATGATCAGCATGCCATCGCATTTGTGCAGTTGAACTCTCAGAGGAATATAATCTCTTAAGTCTTGGAATAAGAGGTAAATAATGCATTCTTTTGACTGGAATTTCTTTTTTATTTTTTATGTTGATTTTGCAAGGTCTATATCTTTCAGCATTACAAAATTTGCAATGCCTTGAATTGTCATGATCATAATAGAGCATACACCCATTAACACAACAATCTATCTTTTTTGAAGCAAGACCAAGTTTAGAAACCAATTTTTTGGTTCTATAATAATTTAAAGGAATTCGTGCTTCTGGAGGAGCAACCTCCCTTAATATCTCCATAAATGAATCAAAGCATGCATGTGATATATTATAGTCTGATTTGAGACTCAACATCCGTACAGCCAATGACAATTCTGAATGAGTTAGGCAACCAAGCCATAGGGGTTGACTTGATGCATTTAAAAGATCATAAAACTCTTCGGCCTCTGAATGTGGAGGCTCCTCAATACTTTCTTCAATGTGGGACCTAAAAATACCAAAATTCGTTGCAGCAACATCATAAACTAAATTTTGGTATCTATCAACTACGTCATCTTCCCTTAACATCGGATTAGGTATATCTTCTTCTCCTGATATTGGATTAGAACCAATATCCATTAGATTAGACTCTTCCTCACCATGGTCTATCCAACGCCAATAATTAGGTTTGAAACCTTTCTTATATAGATGTACTTTCACAATTTCAGGTGTCAACAATTTTTCACTATAACATTTTAGACAAGGACACCTAATTGTTCCTTCATGTAAGTATTGAGCAGATTGACAAGCAAAATTCACAAATTCTTCAACCCCACATAAAAAGTCTTGAGTTAGTCCTACACGGCCAGGATTATTCTTATTATACATCCACCTCCTATTTTCAGGAGGAAACATTTTCTGCAAATTAAAAAAATATAACATTTAAATATTTAAAAAACATATGTACGCATGTATAAAATGTTACATAAATATAAAAAATATCAAACTGCAAATTAATGTCATATCATACACTAGATTATTTATTTTGAATTACATACGGTACTTGTAGTGTTTTCAATTATTTCTTTGTAAGACTTTGGCACAAAATTTCTTAAACATGAAAATGTTTAAATTCTGAAAATGTAAAACTTATTGTTTTATATTAACATCAATATTTAAATTGTTAAANGTGTTTTCAATTATTTCTTTGTAAGACTTTGGCACAAAATTTCTTAAACATGAAAATGTTTAAATTCTGAAAATGTAAAACTTATTGTTTTATATTAACATCAATATTTAAATTGTTAAAAAAGACAATTTAGAGAAAAAATATTAATTAATTGATTATGTTGATTTTAGTAAACATAATTAACTGACGTATTTGTGTTGATGAGATGTTATTGTATGTGCATAGTTAATGTTGAAAGACATATGATAACTACTTTTTCACTTTATCTAAACATGCACAGGTCAATTTGATAAAAAAAAGGTGTTTTAGGAGTGGCAATAGAGGATTCCTTTGACCGTGTATGCCAAGAAAAGACAAACAAAACCTACCCTGGTGGACAAATAAAAAAATAGAGAACTTTATAAAGTATATATTAGCAAGCACATTTCACTAAATTTTGGACAGTTAAAAATAGAAAGGAAAAGAATCAAAAGACTAATCATCATGTAGAATATCCGGCATGGCACACATGAAGCCTCCACGTTCCTCTGGTTTCTTTTGATACAATTCAATTTAGCATGCTATAAAAATAAAAAAAAACATCTTTCTTTTTTATTAAAAAACTTTTATTATTAAAATATAATTGTATCCATGCACCGTGTTTCTCTTTCCCTACATCGTAATTGTTGGCAGTCGGCTGACCTTTCTATCCCACCATCACAAATATGTATATACTATTTAATTATTATGCATGTTTTTCTCTCTCGGTCTGCATATATCACCGCCTCCCATCCTGTTTAATTATTATGCATGTTCTTTCTCTCTCCCGACTTGCATATATCACCGCCTCAACCTCATGTGCCCTCTCTTGATTGCTTCCCTCATTGATCTCTCTCATCTCTTTATCAATAGGCAAACATATAATTTGGGAAGGATTATTAACTAGTTCTTTTCTATGCAATGTTTGCAAGTCATACTACAAAAAAAAATTGATAAAGATGTGATTGCTGATGCGGAGGCTACCTGCACATCGAGGCATAAAAAAAGAGGATACCTGCACATTGAGCAATCGGATATGTATGGTCTGAGCAATCGATAAAAGGTGCATATCGCAACCACATGTTGAAAAGGATATGGCAACATGAAGCCGCACATCGGAGGGCGATAACAACACGTAGAAGATAATAACACACACGAAAATAATAGTAGAGCAATATTAAACAAAAATAATGCAAACGTACCTTCAAAATAAAAAAGATTTACTCGAGGATGCAACTTGGAGAGAAACTTGCACGTAGAGAACAGGGGATCGATGCTCCACGCCGAAGAGAGGTTGCACGCCTGAGAGGAGATGATGGCACGTCGGTAAGAATAAGGTGCATGGGCTGCAGGTTTATTATTAGGGCTCTTTAGACTTTTGGAGGGAAGATGAAGAAATACGGCGCTAGGTGAACAAAGAGAAGGAAAAAAAATTGATTTTTTTGGTTGTGGATTTGCCTTTGTGATGGATAAAATCCACCTCCAGTTTGTTGTCCAACAACCAGGATGACTTTGTGATGGATGAGATTTATTTAATCCTTAGAAGTTTATTTGATCATTTCTTTTATAAAAGAACATGTTGAAAAAAAAATCTGAAAATGACATTAAAATTTGTAGAAATTATTTAATTATAACGTATTATAAAGTATTTATCTTATAATAT
>LTAE01001889.1:27388-49362 GCA_001647135.1 Pontederia paniculata | reverse complement strand
CATTATCGGTCGACCTCTTTACATCTTTGGTCGACTGTTTATGCTTCTGCTCCTCTTCACATGTATTATTCCTTCAACATCTGTCGACCACTATGTTCTTAGGACGCTCGCTGCACATATATATTTATTCCTGAGATGTCTTCCCTGTGCATAGGTCGTCCATTCTTTTAGCTTTGGTCGATCTAACATCTTCTGAACTTGAATATATCTTGTTACAGAAATCAGCTCAACAAGTTCATCAGTATAGACTAAGTTTTCTTACAAATTTGTGATCATCAAAACACTCGGGATCCTAGATTCAACAATTTTTTTATACCTAAAAAAATTATGTTGGTTTCTAAGTAAAAGATATCAAAGGACGTCGGATTGGGTGGAATGGTAAGAAGGTTCTCTTTGCTTAAAGAGGTTTCGAGTTCGAGTTCTTCGAATGTGGAAAAGTTTTGTTGAGAGCCTCATTCATTATAGTGAGGTGTTCGGCACTAGTAGCCTCGAATATTATGGAATAACAAAGAAAAAGACATAACGTTGAATATTTTTTATCATTTTAATATGTATACATTTTTTTTTGTTCGTAAATACATATTAACAAAATTGTATGTGATACAAATGATGATATTAAAATATACAAATGCCAACTTATAGAATAAAACATTGCTTAATATTATGATAAAATGAAACATATAGTTAAAAATGACATAACGTTCGAGAGAATCATATACCGAACCGGATGTTGGAACCTCAGGTCATGTGACCCGTGGTTCCAATGCCTTGTTCTTGCTAAAAGCTAGAGTCGAACCATTGTACAACAAAGACATCATTTAATGCTGTTATTTTGTACTCAAATTTTAAATAATATAAAACTATTAATTATCTCGTTATATTTTTTAAATGATTTTTATAATAATTTCACAAATTATTTTATTATATTATTCATTATTTAAATTATATTTGTAAGAAAATATCTTATTGTATTACATTTAATTTATAATAAAATTTATTTACTACTATAATTTTTTTAAAAATAATCTTTTACGAAAATATTATTGTTAAAATACTATTTATTGGGATTAATTTTATATTATTTAATAATTATTATTTTAATTAAATTTAATCAATTAACAAATATTAATATTAAAATAATATTTATTGAGATTATTTTTATATTATTTAATAATTCTTTAATAATTTAATCCATATTTAATTTTTTTTATAAAAATCTTAATTCATGAGATTAATTTAACTTACTATTTAAATTCAAAAAAATATCTTCATTAAAAATATATTTTTATATTTTTTATTCAAATACCCTTAGGACATATATGTACTCATTATATGATAATTTATTCGAACATAATTAAAAATAATTTATCAAATAAATCTATTCATTAAAATTCAGAATCTGTAATTTCATTTTCAAACACTACGATAATGAATCACTTGGTAGCTTATCTTTTTAAAATTTTGATCAATTTTAAAAGTTTTTGAGGATTTTGTGAGCTACAGTAATGTTTTATTTTTATTTTATGGTACGTTTCATAACATTTGATCTGATATTTAAACGGATAAAGTCAAATGTATAAAAATACGTTTTTTTTTTTCGGTGATTGAATGTATAAAAGTATGTGATGCTTCACCTTTCATAACTTAAACATTGATCAGAAATACGTTAAACGGCGCATTATGATTTGAGAACTTGCTTTAGCAATTTTGAAATGATTAATAATATTTCACATGATCCTATTATCAATCTAGTCAATCGTGTCGTATACAATAATGTTTCACCAATATCTTATATTTAAAAGAGAAAATGATGAATTCAAATAATAAGCAAAGAAGAGATGTATTGGAATTTTAGAAGTAATCTTCAACTTTCATCTTTGCCTTTTTGTAGAATGTGTGTTTGTACATTTTATTTTCAAAGGACAAAAAATTTAGTCCTATAATGTATTTCACATATTTTAGTATTTTATCACCTTATATTATAAAAAACAGTCATAAGCCATGTAACACCACTAGCGGCAATGGCGGAGCTAGACAAGTTATTCAAGGGGTGCACATTTCAAATTAATATCATCATAAAAAAATTAGAACTGTATGAAAAATAATATCAAAAATATTTTAAATAATTATGATATTTATTCTAATAATTTTGTATTATACTTTTTTCGTCATAAACTATATTTTATGATGGGGGTGATCTTTTCTTGAAATATTTCTCTATTCTCATACTTAATTGTAAAAAAAATTAACATTAAACTTAATTTGAGCAAATTATAAAATAATTAAGAAAATTTTTTTACAAAAGAGTAAGTAAATAAACATATCTAATTTGATCTAAGAAAAATAATATGACAATAAAATTCTAGATAAAATTTTAATATATTATTTTTGAGAATCAAATACATATAAAATCAATAATGATTAACATGCAAAAAATTGATGTTAAAATAAAAGAAAATAAGTATAATGAAAAATAATTATGAAGAAAAAATCTTACCTTTCAATATTTGAACTCCAACACTAATCTAATTTTTATTTGGACTCCAACACTAATCTAATTTATTATTTGGACTCTCAATACTAATATAATTCGTTATGAGCCGTGGGACATCAGATTTGGGCTTAAGATAGGCTAATGGATTGGGAGCGAAAAAGAAATCAAAATATGCATATTGGTAGATTCAAACTGGTGACCAATTCTTCACTATGCACATTACTAATCAGATACCTAACCTCTCACATGTGAACAAAACTGTTACTAAAACAATTTTATATTTTCAAGAGGTGCCAATGCACCCCCTTGACTTCTCTTCCCTCTGCCTTTGACTAGCGGCAATGTTAAAATAATAAAAAAAATTCTAATATGATCGAATATAGAAGTTATCTTTTTATATCTAAAAAATTATATTATTTTCTAAGTAAAAGATATCAAAGGACGTCGAGTTGGATAGAATGACAAGGGCTCCTCTTTACTTAAAAAGGTCTCGAGTTCGAATTTTTCGAATGCAGAAAAGTTTGGGTGAGAACTTCACTCACTATAATATATTTGATTCAGGGCGGCACAAATAAGTTGGACGCTAGTAGTCTCAAATTTTGTGGGATAACTAAAAAAATGACGTTGATTAATTTTTAAGTAATTAAAATATATATAAATATTTTTTTATCATTTTAATATGTATACGTTTTTTTTGTTCGTAAATATATATTAACAAAATTGTATGTGATACAAATGATGATATTAAAATATACAAATATCAACTTATAGAATAAAACATTGATTAACATATAGTTAAAAACTAGCCAAAAATTAAAAAAATTATTGTAAATTAAAAAACCTCCTAAAAAGTACTAGACATGTCATAATTAAAGTATCATTGTCCTAGCGAAAAAAAAATCGATTTTTTTTTATAGCACCCTGTATAAAATTGTAACCTCGATAGTTTTAAACTTGAAAAATCATTTGATTGAGGATCAAAATAATTAAATTATATAAATAAATAATAGTAAATTAGTAATAAAATATTTTTCTACTTTTCCTCTAAACTATACAAATACTTATTTTACCTTCTAATTTTTTTCACTTTACCTACCGTTGCATTTTTAAATTAAGTTTTATTTTCTTTTATTTCTTCATTTACAAATTTACCTTTTATCAATATTATATATATATATATATATATATTATAATTTGAGATAGAAACCAAGTGGCCAACTCCGTTCCCGTTCCGTCCAACGCCACCGTCTTCTTCCTCTAAACCCCTCCGCCGGTCGCCCCGCCCTTCGTGCCGCGCACGTCTTCTTCTCCGACGCCCAACCAATACAAAGCGAACAAAAGAAAAAAAAAGAACGAGAAGTAGTGAGAAAAAAAAAGGAGAAGCAAACCACGAAAGCGACGACAAAAAGTTTCTGGAAAGGCGACGTTTCTTTAAAGAGCTCACGCCATCGAAATGTCGTCTCCATCGCCATCGCCATCGCCCCCAATTCGATACGGGAGACGACTTCTGATCGTCCCGCCAATTTACTTCTTCCCACCTGCTCGTCTTCGATCCCGTCCGTTGTGGCATGATTCCTTTCCCGATTGGGAGTTTTGCTTCTTCGGCCGCGCGATTTCTTCGATTTTGATCCGATTATTGGAAGGATTTAGGGTTCTGCTTCTGTGTTCTTGGCCTGAGTTGCCTGTTTGGAACCGATTGAGCTTGGCACATGGCGTTGTTCCGCAAGTTCTTTTACAAGAAGCCGCCTGACAGGCTGCTAGAAATCTCCGAGAGGGTTTATGGTAATGAAACGAATTCTTTGCGTCTTTGTCATAAGTTTATGCTGGATTGAGATATGCAAACTAATATGTTCTAGTGAAAAAAATATGAAGTGGCATGTGTAAATTGTCTTGCCCGCAATGGCTTTTCTCGAATTCGGCAGTAAGTATATCTGCATTTCGTTGATATAGTCTTGAATTTGACTTCCATTAGTAGCTCTCGAAAGAATCATATTTAAAATCTTAAGAATTGTGTGATGCCCAGGACCTTATTAAGTTGAGAGAATGTGCTCACTTTTCTTCTAGCTCTGTGATTCTCAGAAAAAAAATTACTCACTAATATGGAAGCCACGATAGTGATAACAATGAACTTATCTGTTTTTACATCGCCAAAATCCAAAATTATTCCTGAATTGGTTAAGAAAAATCCATATCAAGGACCAAGTATATAAATTGTAAGAACATTAGATCGCTAGATGGTTCTTATTGAAACTATCACTGTTTCCTAATAATTTTCACACTCCTGTTATTTTCTTAGTTCCGGATTCACTTTTTATAGTTTAGTTTCTAATGGATTGCAGGTCACTTGCAGACACAAAGAAGATCTTTTGTTATTTGATACAGACAGAAGATTTTCTGCTGTTCTGTCAGATTTTTCATATGTTTAAATCATGCAAAATAAAATGAAATTGTTGCCGATTAATTTTTTGTTATATATTTCCCCTCTTTCTTGCTTAGTGGATTGTTCTTCTAAAACCACACTATTGCTATAAATACTTCAAAGTTTCTCTGTGGAACTTGTATTAAGCTACACAAAAAATAATCCTAGCATTTGTTTTTCTTGTGAAACAATTTGGTTTTCTATTGTGATTGATAAATCAACCCGCCTTAGGTTATTCTTGAAAGTTAATAAATTGGCCATTCAACTTACATTATATATACATAAATGATCTTTCTGCATTAGCTATAAACTGCGCCGGTGTCTGTTCATTTCAGCAGTTAGGCTAGAACACCTTATGACATACATATCATGTTGCTTACAAAAGGGTTGCAACATTTTCCCTTTTCTCCAACATCTTCGAGAAATATGACATAACTTTTTCATTTGGCATAGTATTTGATTGTTGCTTTTCTGCGGATGTCATGGAGGAAAGTGAATTTGAAGGCTACATCAAAGGCATTATGATGCAAACTCGAGATCATTTTCCAGATGCTTCATTCATGGTCTTCAATTTCCATGAGGGAGAGAAAGAAAGTCAAATGGCCAGTCTTCTTTCTCAATATGATTTGATTGTAATGGATTATCCTTTTCATTACGAGGGTTGCCCACTGCTAAAGATGGAGATGATCCATCACTTCTTAAGATCATGTGAGAGTTGGCTTTCTTTAGGTCAGCAAAATTTCTTATTGATGCACTGTGAGCAAGGTGGCTGGCCAACTCTTGCTTTCATGTTAGCTGCACTCATGATATATCTTAAACAATACACCGGAGAAAAGAGAACCTTGGAAATGGTATACAAGCAAGCACCTCATGACTTTATAGAGTTGCTTTCGCCCCTGAATCCAATGCCTTCACAGCTGAGATACTTGCAATATGTTTCTAAGAGTGTTGCATCAGAATGGCCTCTGTTTGATAGAGCACTTACCTTGGACTGTGTAATCCTCCGGATGATTCCACAGTTTGATATGGAAGGTGGCTGCAGGCCGATATTTCGTATTTATGGACAAGACCCACTTTTTCTCTCTGATCAGACTACAAAACTTCTATATTCAACTCCAAAATCAAGTAACACTGTTCGGCACTATAGACAGGTGAGTGTTACTTTTATTTATATTTTGTTTATCAGAAGTAATAATCATGTGGTTTCTGATCAAACTCACTTTTCTAACCCGTCAATCAAAACCATGCTATATTCTTTTGAGTTGGACCTTCTGCATTCTGAAATGTGATAATGCAATTAGTTATGTGTTGTTGAAATATTGTATGATAATTCTCTCTCAAACAAAGAAATATTGTATTATAGCTAATACATGCAGTCTTGACTGACATTCATTTTAGAATAAATTCCATAATAAGATAAGATTTTATTGTTTGTGAAGAAACACAAGCAAGATTGAAACTTTTCCCTGATATAGCAACATCAGATACTTAATACTCTGTATAGTAGTTTACTTGCTTTGTGCTCCTATCAGAACTTTGTTCTGTGAAAATGTTTTACTAATGCCTTTCTGTTCAGGCAGATTGTGAAGTAGTGAAAATTGACATACATTGCCACATTCAAGGAGATGTTTTGCTTGAGTGCATCCACCTATATGAGGATCTAGAACAAGAACAGATAATTTTTAGAATCATGTTCAATACAGATTTCATTAAGTCCAATATTTTGATGCTGAATCATGATCAGATTGATATTTTATGGGATAAGAAGAGCCTCTTCCCAAAAGATTTTAGAGCTGAGGTATGTATGTATGTGTGTCATTTTTTTCAAATGTCATCTATTTTGTTATCACTTGTTCTATTAGTGAAATAATAACTTTCTTGGAAGGTACTTCTTTCTGAAATCGAGTCGATGACTGCAATAAATACTGCAGACCTGGTTAATGTCGAGGAAAAAGAGGGCCTTCCTATGGAGGCATTTGACATGGTGCAAGAAATTTTCAGCCATCTGGAATGGCTAGATGCAAAGGATGACACAACAATTTACAAGCATCAACAAATAATACCGTCACACAATTTTCAAGAGAAATTAGAGAATCTACAGAATGATAATAAGCCACAATTATCCATCTTTGACAAACAGGCAGAAATGCCAAGATACAGTGAAGTCAGTATTCTTTCTGAATCTGAAAGATCAGAAGTCAAAACGATTTCATCTTCATTACTACCAGACACACAGTTTCCTGAACCTACTGAACTTGCTCTGTCAAAAACACATTCACAAACACCAGAACCACTCTTTTCAGATAGATCTGGCCTGAGTGAACCACTTAATTCTTCCTCTCATACTCCTGCATCACCTCCTCTTTCTTCTACTACTAACACACACATTGCTTCTTTTACAAAACTGACTTGTACTTCATCCCAACATCCACCTGTGTCCCAACTGTTGTTACCAACGTCTTCTGCACAAGGATCAGTTGCAAAACCACCACCATTGGTGACAGTGTTTCCACCAAAACCAGTTGTCTTGTCACATCCATCTCCAGCATCGATGCCAACACTACATCCAGAAAATTCGATACTTCAGTCACCTCGACTAATACCTGCTTCTACAATGTCAACATTTCCTCCGCATGAATCACTTGTAACATCATCCCCATCCCCATCATTGGTTCCTCCAAAATCAACTTTTCAATCACCACCTCCACTAAGCCTACCATCACCACCAAGATCAACTAGCAATTCATCACTGGCGCCACAGTCACCTTATCCTCCTCCTCCACCGCCACTGCCACCAGCATTAGAAAAATCAACCCCACAACAATCATTTTCAAAGTTGCCTCCTATCCCACCACCGCCACCACCACCGCCGCCGTCGCCATTGCCGCCAGCATTAGAAAAATCAACCCCACAACACTCATTTTCAAAGTTGCCTCCTATCCCACTGCCGCCACCACCAGCATCTAAAACTCTAACATCCCCTAACGAATTGTCAAAGACTTCCTTGCAGCCATTATTGGAACTTCACCGAGTACCTTCTCAAGGATCAACCTCTTCTGCACCTTTGCCACCTCTTCCTTCATTTTCTGAAGCATCACTATCCCATGTCTCTCCAGAATCTAGTCAAAGCACTTCAGAGAGTACCTCTCTTAAGCCAATACCATCTCCACCTTCCCCTCCTCAATCACCAGCTTTGACAGATGCAAAGGTAACCCTGCCACCACCAACTAAACCTTTGAATTTTGAACCACTTAAAGTTTCAAAATCTGCATCAGCAGCACCTCCGTTGCCACCACCTCCTCCTCCTACTCTTCCATCAAATCAATCAAGTTCTCCACCAGTGGTCCCTCCTCCTCCACCTCCCCTTGTTTCTTTGGGCTCTATAGAGAGTAGAAAGCAAGGTGTACCTCCACCTCCACTGCCTGATGCTGCCTCAATTAAACGAAGTAATGCATCGAGCATCAGGGGAAATAGTCTACGACCTGCCAAAGGTCCTGGAAATTCACATTCCACCCAATCTAGAAGAAACCTGAAGCCATTGCACTGGGTTAAAGTAACAAGAGCACTGCAAGGAAGTCTATGGGCTGAGGCACAAAAATCAAAGGAATCTTCAGAGTATTAAGCCTCTATAGCAATTGTACTACATATGAAGTTAAACCAATCACATCTATTGCATTTCTGACAAATTTTATTTATTTCAGGGTCCCAGAGATTGATATCTGCGAACTTGAGAGCCTTTTTCCAGCAGTAGTTCCAAATTCCGATGCTCCCACTGGGGGCGAAAAAGCAAAACGTCGTTCTTCACTTGGTGGAAAACCTGATAAAGTTCATCTGGTACCTATCTCTATTTATGTATTTCACATATTTTTGGGTGTGCCATTACCTTTTTGTTCATGTTTCTAATATAAGGTCCAATTATCTCATTTGATATTCTCTTTTTGTTAACAATCCATTCTTCTTTCTAATGGCTCATAAATAGCTTCAAAAAAGTAGATTTAAGTGAATCATACTAGGCATACATTTCCTTGAAAAATCAAGAACAAACAAAATATAATGTGTATTGGGATCGCAATCACAAGGAACTTATATTGGAAATACAGTTCATTGAGATGCTAAGTTGAACTTTGAGAAGTTCAGTCCTACAATCTTTTGAAATAACAACTCCCCAAGCCTTTGAATGGGAAAGTCTTGATATTTAATAGTTAATCTATCAATTTCACAGTTCCACGTCCAAATTATAAAAATGCCCATTTAATCTTCCTGATTTATGCAAAATTGTTCACCTTTCAAGAACAAAACCTAACCCCATTCCTTTTTCTAAAGATTTATTAGATGTCTAGATTTTCACTTCATCATCTTTTGTCGTACAATCGAGTGGTCCCCATCCTTGTTTCTTTCGGAGCAGCAAAAATGATGATTGTCAAGGTTGGCAATCATTCATATATATATATATATATATATGGAGAGGGAGGGATCACCTCCTCATATATGTATATATATTTGGTATTATTCATCATAATTCACCAATAAGGGTACATCACATACCACCAAACCACTAATTTACTGGAAATCCAATCCATGATCAGATTTCGAACACGAGCCACAATGCTCTCCATGTATCACCTACTGCCCTGGGAGCTCACCTGGTTCCATTGCAGCCAAATTGGGCCATACAGCAGTGAAGATAGAAATCAGCTCCTTCTTAGACCTCTACGTGATGATATTCGAGGAGATCCACTCTATTCTCAGAGACGACCAAAAGCTAGATTCCAATGAGGTATCGATACACTCCAAATGCAACTTATTTCGGACCTCACGGGAGATGCGACAATGAAAGAAAGATGGTTGATATCCTCATCTCCCTCATGACAAAGACGACACTTAACTGACACCCCCGGAATCCATCTAGCATGATAAGAACCAGTGAGAATCTTCCTCTTCTCCTTTTAAACAAAGAGTCCTCCCTTTTCTAACAATGAGCCTTATGAAAATCTTTATTTTCGAAGTGACTGTTGCTGTCCGAATTTTCCGACAATTTCTCACCAAAGACATGTCTGCATTCTGCTCCTTCACCCTCAGGATGTTATAACCATGATTAACAGTGAAGTTTCCATTGCTCCAGACCCAGTCGTCCTCCTTCGAGTTGTCCAGGATATACCCACCAATCACATTTAACAGTTCAATCAAGTCAGCTATCCTCAGATCAGAAAGTGGGGAGACAAAGCAAGGTGCCCAACATCCCTGTCCGGACCCAATAGGATCCGTCCATATCTTAGCTAAGGTTGCCTCCTTCAGGTGTTACCAAAATTCCAGAATGAACAAAACAGATTCGCATAATAGCCAGCCAATCCCTCGTGAATGAAGGGATGCACCGAACAATATTGTCAACTTAGCACCTTTTGCCAATGAAAACATGACATTACGTTTAATCCAAAGATACCATAGTAACACAAAAGTTGTTATGGAATCCCATATGGATACATATGTCACAATCCCTTGCTAAGTACCTCTGCTTCGGTAGAGAAAGCCAGAATCGTATCTCCAAATGCACACCCAGATGCAGACCACACTTGTTGGGCAACAGAGCAGATGAAGAAAAAATGATCGGCATTTTCCTCATAAGAGCCACCTAAGCTGCAAGAGCGCATCTCGCCTGGTACACCTGGTTACCGTCCTCTGATGTCTTTGCAGCCAGACAAAAAAAATTAGGCTTAAAGGTGGACACTCTCTCCATATCCAGCCAATCCCTCGTAAATGAAGGGATGCACTGAACAATATTGTCAACGTAGCACCTTTTGCCAATGAAAATATGACATTACATTTAATCCAAAGATACCGTAGTAACACAAAAGGTGTTACGCAATCCCATATAGATACATATGTCACAATCCCTTGCTAAGTACCTCTGCTTCGGTACAGAAAGCCAGAATCGTATCTCCAAATGCACACCCAGATGCAGACCACTTTTCTCGGGCAACAGAGCAGATGAAGAAAAAATGATCAGCATATTCCTCATAAGAGCCACCCAAGAGCGCATCTCGCCTGGTACACCTGGTTACCATCATCTGATGTCTTCGCAGGCAGCCAAAAAACTTTATGCTTAAAGGTGGACACACTCTCCATATCAACATACAATCCACCCTCAGAGTTGATCATCTGTGCCCAAAAGTGCATATGCCTCCCTCACATTGGAACATCCAGAAGTCCAAATCCAACCATCTCTTGTGGACATATCCAAGGAAACGCCATGAAGTGACTCAAGCCTAAGTAAGAGTTCATCCACACTTAGGTCAAAGAGATGAGATAAAAATGTAGGTGACCAACCACCACTACTGTAACCCTTCAAAGATGTCCATCAGGAGGCGACACAACATCACCCCTGTCAACATTTCCTTGGAGTCTTTGTGGAAACATTAAGGGATGTGAAGGCAATTTAATTTTAGTTTCTACTAAAAATAATGGAAAAATAGGAGCGGCGTGGTACAGTTCAGGAAGGTTAAGTGGTAGTTTCGTAGTTTATTACTACAGTAGTGCCAGGATCACATAATTTAGGGGGCAAAAGGGAATGTTCCTTGATAGTAAATGGAAACTTATAGCTTGATAAATGTTCCTTTAGAACATGATAGTGTTGACATTGACTTATGTATGTTATGTTTCTTGCAGATTGATCTTAGGCGGGCCAATAATTGTGAAATAATGCTTACAAAAATTAAGATGCCATTGCCTGATTTGATGGTAAGCATGCTCCTATTGATAGAGTTTTATTCAGCAGATAAAGGTGTATAGAGTTTGTGCCTTTGTCAGCAGTCACATAGTATCTCTTATGTTAAAATTTCCTTTAGTTGTCATCTTGTTTAAACAAAATGCATACTCCAATTCCTAAAATCCATGGAAAGTCTTTCTTTGAGCTGGATACCTGTGTTGTAAAACATCAAGCATGATGGAATCTCTTACTACAAGAAGCTGTATTTTAAATGTCTTGTTTTAAATTTTGCCGACTTGTTTTTGTTTCTAGTGTTTAGTTTCTAAATCTCATATATATGATTTTCTCAGAATTCCTTGATTGCCCTGGATGATTCCGTTTTGGATGTTGATCAGTTAGATAACCTCATAAAGTTCTGTCCTACTAAAGAAGAAATAGAGCTACTACAGGTATGCTTATTTGATCATAAAGAAAATGATTATGTATCTTGTTGTAAACCTTCTTCACTTGTTGTATTAGATACCCTTCCAAAAATTTACTTGCGTCTCCCTGCAAATTCTTATATTTTAGGGTTACATTGGTGATAAAGAACGCTTGGGCAAATGCGAGCAGGTTAGCCTTTGATCTCGTTTTGCTTCTTTCTCCTATGCATGGGTTCCTCGCTGCAACCTGTGAGGCATACTGTGAATGAATTGCAAAAAGGAAAGTTACATAGAAGAAGATTTTAAATCTGTAATAAAGAAGATTGGGCAAACATGGTAGAGTTATTGGTGGCTCTTTATTGTTATCTAGTGAACTAACAAACCTCAAAAAGGGACTAAGAACAATAGAAGGCTTCATCTTGAAAAATGGTTACATGATCCATGACACATTGCGGATCGTCATCTCGAAGCATTGTTGTTTTTAGGATTCTGTATATATGATAGGAGTTTTATCTTTCTTGTGAATGGCCACTATCTTTTATTGATATATTCAGATTCTGAGCGTTCATATTCATACTGGATTAAAGTTTGTCTGCAGCTTGTTGTAGCATAATTCATTGAATATGACCCCTCTAATCATTTTCTTGCTAAGCAATTCCATGTTCAGATCACGGTGGCATCAAACTTTAAGTTGCCAAGTCAAGAGAACGTTTCTTTGAATGTTAATACACAGCATGCCTCTGCAATTCATTTTTTTTGCTTTGCATTTTCAACCAGTTCTTCTTAGAGTTGATGAAAGTACCAAGGGTAGGAAACAAACTGAGGGTCTTCTCCTACAAAATTCAATTTCATACTCAGGTGAGAAAGACTCTGGGGACTCTTCTCTGTTTTATTAGTACACAATACAATGTTTTCACATCAACTATATCTTCTCACCTTTTCTCAAAAAAAAATTCTCACCTAATTATTCTTCCAGGTTGCAGACCTAAGCAATAGCTTGAACGTTGTAAATACTGCAGCAAATGAGGTAGTTTAGGGTTTTGTTCATATATGTTATTATAATATTATGCTTCTTATATTATTGTTTAAAAAGATTTCAGCACTATCTTCTTCTGTCACTCGTAATCAGATCAGAGGTTCCGTGAAACTGAAGAAAATTCTGCAGACAATTCTTTCTTTGGGGAATGCATTGAACCAGGGGACTGCTAGGGGTGAGTCTGTTCAGAAATCATGTATGTGTCTGATAGTTACTCAAATATGTCGTTTCAATGATGAATAAAAATACCAACAAATGGTTGGTTGAATTGGTAACCGATTCGATATCAAGATGACACAAGTTTGAACTGTGGGAAGCATCCTTGTTGGGAGGGGTAAACTTTCTACATCAATAGTTAAATTGAGAAAGCAATTTTTCCACTAAAAAAAGGTGAATGGTCTTTGGGAAGCACTAAGGAAGTGGAAATGCATAAGTGCCTGTAGTTGGTAGACATCCAAGTCATCTGGTGTTAAAATTTATTGTTGATCTTCTGAACCAAAAATGTGCAAAGATGGTCATTTATCCTTGTGAAACTAGATGAGCTACCAACAATCCTAAAAGTTTAAGCCGTTAGGAAGAACATCTTTATATTTATAGTCTTAACGCTCCTCCTCACCTCAGCCCACTACGTGAATCTGAGGAAGTTAATTTTTGATGCGAGCTCTGTCGGATTTGGAATTCAGGACCTCTCAACCATGCTATTATACAATGTGAATTTAGATGAGCTACTAACAATCCGAAAAAGTTAAGCTGCTAGAAAATTGATTTCGATGTCTTTATATTTATATTCTTAACAATCTTTTTTTTGTGAGGTTATTTATCTAGTAGTGACATAGTAGCTTTCCCTATTGTGTGATCCTCCATTTCATGTTTCAATCTAAAAAAAATTGATTTCAAGGGTTTCTTGTCTCATTTTCTGCTAGTTCTGAGCAAATTCTGAAGCTATTGAGGATCCATTGTTTTGGTAATGGAAGCTTAAGATGCTCTGCTAAATGAGTTGCCGTAGACGTTTTTAAGTGATAAGATTGACTG
The DNA here is from genome assembly GCA_001647135.1 of Pontederia paniculata. Classification (NCBI taxonomy): domain Eukaryota; kingdom Viridiplantae; phylum Streptophyta; class Magnoliopsida; order Commelinales; family Pontederiaceae; genus Pontederia; species Pontederia paniculata. The sequence goes on along the minus strand of LTAE01001889.1, from coordinate 35,256 downwards.
CTATGAAATCCTAATAATCTCCCATAGTTTTGTACTTCCTTGACAATCCAAAAACTTATATTTATCCTGTATTCTTTTTGTATTAAAGTTTCTCAATCGATGAAATATGGAGTCATGTCAACCAGTTTCTCTCTTTAGAATTTCCAAGTCATTGCCTCTGTGATGTTTATTTTATAATCTAAATTTGTACATAGATTTCCTTACAACTCTCGAAAGCAATGTTCACCTTACATCACCAATCCGATTTTACAGGTTCTGCTGTTGGTTTTAGATTGGATAGTCTTCTTAAGCTTACTGATATTCGTGCACGGAATAATAAAATGACTCTGATGCATTACTTGTGCAAGGTACCTTAGTCTCTTTTCCATTCCATAGGTTTTTAGTTACTGGATTACATGTAAATGCTGCATTGCAATAAGCTTTGTGAATTTTTCCCTCGATCTTTTACTGTCTATTCGAAGCGTGCATTCCCACGTGTATAAATTAACTTCATTACCTAAATTACTGTAGGAAACATGATTTACACGCTGATATTGGCAAGTTTATTTCTTTTGATTGCTGCAATATTTTATCTCTTGTTGCACGAAAATTAGCTATGCTAGGAAAATGAAAGAGTATGCATCCAATTAGATTTACCAAAAAGTGGACAATGGTGTTTTTTCGTTTGAAGTTGTGATGGAGAACATGATGTGTTTACCACAAACCAAAAGCAAAAGGCTCTTTTTTTGAAGAGGTAAAGGATGATTGCAAGATGTGCAACCATCCAGATTTTATTAATGGTGTTTCATGATATATTGTGCAACAAAACAGATTTAAACTTGATAGTTAATGATCCGACCAATGGCTCGTCAAAGGTGATCACGTTCTCAACATAGCATCTCTCACCTTTAAACTCACACCGACACACCTGTTGCGTTGAGACCATATAGTCCAAAGAAAAAAAGACGGGTTGCACGCTGCCTCCTGGACATGTATGTCTGAACCACCAGAGCTTGTCCACCAAATCTAAGATCTCCAAAAGTCACGGGCCGAACATATGTCAATCTCATGGTAGCCAGCCCCCTGCCATACTGCTCTCGCCATTCATCCTCATCAGATGTCCCATGTAGGGGGCATTCGTGACCATCTCTGAGAACCATCTAGATATGTAACTTAAAATGGGGAGTTGTCGACACCTGAGGAGCCACATAAAGATCTTAATATATAACAGAATCTTTAGCTGCCATAGTAGGCTACAGTCCGTACGCAATGCCCCATCCTCCAGTTGATTCCCAATGTCGAAGAGTTTGTACACACCACAAGCTGAGAACTGACCAGCAGTCCAGATCCAAGAAACATGTCGTGAGCTATCAGGTGAAAAGCCCTCAAGACTGTCCAGAAGAAGCAGGTCATCCACATGTTGGTCTGATAATGCTGTTGTGAATAAAGGCGTCCAAACATCATTAGATAAAAGAGACCCCAACAAGCAATTTGCCATAGTGGCATGATGATCTTGTGTGATCATGTAAAGTCTGGGGTCTCTCAAAAAAAAATGTAGTCTCGGAAAAACTTCAGAGAGAGGTACGCTTGTAAGCCACGGATCCTCCCAGGATTGAAAGACAGAGACAGCGGATCCTCCCAGGATCAAAAGACAAAGACAGCTTAATGAGATGGCAAACAACGACCAGAGGCTTGGCATCACCGACATGGCAACCCTCTAGAAAGAACCACGGGGGATCGATAGTCTCTGCTCCCATAATTTGTTTTCCTGCTTCCTCTCTTAGACATTCTAATTAAGATGTTGGATTCTTAATTGATTTATCAGTCAATTGGATGATTACCTTCTTCTTTCTTTTCCCATGTCATTAGGAAATATGGTTTGATAAATTTTATTCCTTGGTTATTAGTTTATTACAGTGGATAACGATGAATGCAAGTCTCTTGTTTTTAACTTTGACCATAGTGTTACTAGTCCAAATTGTTCCTGTGTTATCTGCATCATGTTAGTCTGCCCCGATCTGCTTCATATTGTATGCACTGATGCATGTAAATGAAGCCTGTGAATGTACTGTCTTTATGTATCTGTATTATGTCGGTAGATTGTTTATACATTTTTCTTGTAAAATATTTTCATTTAAGCGATAGCAGTCTAGTTCTTTTCCTTTTTTTTTTGTTTAAGACCTATAATATCATATATGATAATTGTAATGTGCTCTTTTATATCTTAGCTTCTCTTTGTCCTCATCTTTGTTGCAGGTTCTTGCAGATAAGCTTCCAGAAGTTCTTGATTTTGAGAAGGATCTTCTTAACTTAGAAGTTGCGTCAAAGGTACAAATTTTTGATTCATAATTGTGAATTCTCAACTTTTAAACTTGCATTCCCAAAGAACTTAATTCATATGTAGATACAATTAAAGATCCTAGCTGAGGAAATGCAAGCCATAAATGAGGGACTGGAAAAAGTTGAACAGGAACTAACTGCCTCAGAGAACGATGGCCCTGTATCTGAAATATTCCATAAGGTAGTTATGAGAGAGCAAGATAAACTTTATTTACTTATGCCAGATTGCAGCTTGCCTTTTGGTTGTATTTTTATTTAGCGATATATGGTTATGAAAGTGAGATTGCAAAATCTTACTGCTTTTGATCTAATAAAACATGTCAATCGCTCCACATGGTTCAACTTTGATAATCTTTCCTCTGCATGTGTTAGTCAATATGATGCTGAGCTATCTCTCTCACTGGTTGTGATATTATTTGAATCTGTAATTTAATTGTCATTGCTGGACTATCGGTAAAAGATATGAAAATATTTTGTTAATCAGAAAACAGCGTCAACTGCAATCTCTGCCATCAATAACAAACATCTATTCTACTTTTTCTCCTAATGAACTCTCTGGTTGTGATTACTTAGCACAAATGTTCAAATGTATAGAGTACCAATGGATAACACTTCTTTTGACAGCTCATCCGGTTGAAACTTTTCATTTCAGACTTTGAAGGAATTTCTTGGTATTGCTGAAAGTAAAATCAGGTCTTTAACTTCACTTTATTCTGCAGTGGTAGGTTCTTACTCTATGTTATGCGTGATCAGTTAACATGAGACATCTATGCAGTCTTTGATAAAAATCTTCTGGACAGGGTAGAAATGCAGATGCGTTGGCTCTTTATTTTGGAGAAGATCCTGCACGCTGTCCATTTGAGCAAGGTAAAGCCTTATTTACATCATTTTCTTTCCCATCTTTGAGTTTGACCTTTCTTAGAAGAAAAGAAAAAAAACTGAGTTATAGCATTATCTCTATATTTTTCTACATCTTTTGTGAGAATGATTGATGTCTTGATGAATGTAGTATATTTTGTGATTCTTTCATCTGTTTAGCACAATCTTTATTCATACAGAAATAACCTAGACCTGCTATGGAGCTTGTGTTTTTTTCAAAATGAATGTTTAAGCCTTGGCCATGCTGTTAACATGTTTATAACAGATAACAAGGTGTTGCATTCAGCCAAAGTTTATTTGCCTATTTGCCAAATATGGAAATCAACAGTTTCAGATTTACTTCCTGCTTTGTTCACTTAAGCTTTTTTTGTAGTTTTGTCAAGCATTTTACTGATCATTTAGTAAATTGAGGTTACTAGGAATCTCCATTATCTTGACTGCTAATGTATGGTAATAGATAATATACTTTAATCTTGACATTGTGCAGTGATCTCTACGCTTTTCACCTTTACTAAAATGTTCGGGCGTGCCCATGAGGAGAATTGCAGACAATTGGAACTGGACAGAAAGAAAGCCCAGAGAGAATCCGATAAAGCAAAAATAAAAATCACTGTTCTGAAAAACGAACTGGGAAATCCGCCATCTCCTACGTAGATGTGGCCACATGCATTGATAATTCGTGAATACTCAGTAGAACTTACAAACAAAGGAAAAATATTATATCAATCTTAGAGTGAAACTAATCATTTTTCCAAAGCTAGGGTTGTAAGATAATAGGATGGTCAGTTGAGCACACCCTGAACGTGTAGGAAGAACACCTTTGAGGTGATGAGGCCAGTTGTAGTATATCCACCAACCAGATATCTTTTTGCTATATTATAGCATAAGGTCTTTTTTTTTCCTTTTCACTCTGTCTGCTAATGTGCGATTTTGTTCTCGTTGATTCTTTTATTTGTGTAGTATGTTAACAGCCTGACCTGTATTAAGCTACGAATGTTCAACAATTCTATATTTTCTGTTTGGAAAGCCTGTATATTTTTTCTCTCTATTTCTTTGTTTGTTAGTCAAGACAACAATAGATTCTAGAAAATGGGTCTCCGGAATCATTTCGGGGTTTCGGCTACATCTGTATATGTTTACTTGCATGCCTGACCAATAAGAGGCAGTTCAAGATGGCAGCTAATGAAGACCAAGTTATCACTTTTAACTTTTGGGTAGTATATATTTCGAACTACTTCAGTTATTCAACCTCTGGATTGGGTTAAGTTGATGTTCCAGTATGATTTTGTTATCACACGCCCATGAACATTTATCTTTTTCTATATATGGACTTCGTTATTGATAGTTCATTCACTGTATCATATGTATTCTTTGTTCATTTCTTATTTTGGAGTTTAGCATTTTGAAACTGCTCAACCTAATGCTGAAGGCAGACATAGGGTGAACTAATTGAAGCTTGAGAAATTCACTGTAGGCCTCTCAGTTCCTTTAGTCTAAAGCTGTTTCTTTCGTTAAAAGAAGTTCAAAAGTATTTTTTTTCTTGGAGATTAATTTACCTTTCTAGCTTTCATTGTACTTCAAAAATTCAAAATAATAAGTTAAAAAAGTGTAAATTAGTTACAAGTAGTATGTTTTCCCCCTTTTTTGGAATATTTTTCTTTCTCCAAAATCATTGTGTACAACTTTGGCAAACATATTTTGCCAGAAAAACCATGGAACTTACCGTTGGATGGCAATACGATGTATGCTAAGAAATCAAAGATTGGTCAAATTCTGATTAAGACGATTAACTAATGATCAGATGGTTTAATTGATAAGTACCTTGAACTTTCCTCGAGTGATGTGATCACAAATTTGATCTTTCATAATTTTATTGTTTTACACTTGGTTAGCAGGGGGTATATCTTGGGTTGAGGGACCGTGAGCTAATAATTTTGAGTTCGAGCTTCGGAGTTGTCAAATTTGATAAGAGAGAATATCATTTTTACTCTTTAATCTCGCTCTGGATTGGTCGGATGTTCCTAAATACCGGAGACCTCGCATGGGTATCTCAAAAAAAATAATTCTATTGTTTTACTACTTACGAGATTGCATTGCCCTTTCAATTACTTCACATCCACAGCGAGTTACCCATTTGACGGCCACCTCATTCAGCAATTACAAGAGCAATTCTTTCTTTCTTTTTTTAGAAAAATGGAAGAAGAGCAATAGATGAAATATGAGATTCTTACTCATGGAAAACAAAACATGATCAACATTAACTATGAGATTTCCGACTGCCTTCTCGAAATCCCTCGTTGATTAATACAACAAAAAACATCAATCGTGTTCATTAATTGACCAACATCCATTCACGGCACAACTGCATTCGCCATATTTATGCAAGTACGTGTATGTATCAATTGCGAGTTAGATCTCTCTTTAATCCGAAATCAAAGCATCCCACTCCTTTTGCATTTTTTTTTCGCATGAATTTGTATGTGTATCATCTCAAAAGGCATAAAAGATTCGAAGCCTACGAAATGAATTAAAATTTGATGTGGACGTCATTAGTCTTACAAAATAAGTATATGTATATTTTTTTTTACGTAGGATATCCAACTTTTTTTTTCTTTCATGCCCATTAGCTTGCAATTCATGCACACAAGTGATCAAGCTGGTGGATGGTGATGAAGAATTCTTCCACAGATCTCGGTCGCCAGAGCCGCAGTGAACCCGGGATCTTTGGTCAGTGACGAGGCCATCTGCTCCACCAGGAGCCGCTGGAACTCCGGCGACTCCATCCGGCGACTCCGCTCCGCGCTGCTGCCGATGTCGTCCGGCAGTAGAGCCAGATCGAGCGTGATGGTGGAGCCTGACGAGGAGTTGATGGAGCGAGGGCATGGAATCTGATGTGCCACATGAGAGAGCCCATCTTGCAAAGGGCAGGCATGATTGTGCTCACCTTCGTATGTCGCCACTAGTACTGATTTGTCTTCTGCACTCCTTTGCACCTGCACATACATGCAACCAGATATACAATTTAGTAAACACAATATTCATTCTTCTTTTTCTTCAGTTAATTGCGATGTCATAATACCAATTCATTAATTACTGCATTACTGAATCACATCTCATCAAGCAAGAATTAGCTCACAGCTACACATGCATGCATGAATAAAGAACATGAGTTTCTAATCCATGAACTGTCAATGAAGTGGTTGGTGGTGGTAGTAGTAAAGGAACGAAAAAAAAAGAAAGAAAAAACACATCAAATTCTTGCTATATCAAAAGGTTGATTTGGTGTATGTACCTTCTTTTTAACAGGACATGAAGGGGCAAATGAGCATCTGAAGTAAGCTCTGGGTGAGGGGTTGTCCCTGGTCACCTTCTGGCCATACTTCCTCCATTGATACCCATCCTTCACCACCTACAAATCCCACAGTCAACAATTTTATTATTATTATTATTATTATTATTATTATTATTATTATTATTATTATTATTATTATTATTATTATTATTATTATTATTATTATTATTATTATTATTATTATTATTATTATTATTATTATTATTATTATTATTATTATTATTATTATTATTACGTACCATGGTCGTATTGGAAGGGTTGATCCTGACGTAGCACTTGTAGGTCTTGGCCTTTGCGGCATCCTCTTTGAGCCTTTTGGAATAGTCTTCGCCTGATGGGCTCTCGATGCGGTCAACGCTCTTCCTCTTCCTCGCCGGAGGGGAGATGGATCGATGACCCTTCTGTTCATCAGAACAAGGCGTAGTTGTGCTGCTGATCATGTTGTGGAGGGCGCTGCAGCTCGCGGACATGGTCACCAGCAGCTCCGAGAGCCTCTTGTTCTCCTCCGTCACTCGGTTCAGTTTTGCTTCCATGTCTCGTTCAGTCTGTAAAGTTAAATTATATCATGATCAGACTGTATAGCATCGAAATTAATCAATAAGAACTACTGCATGGTGCATGAATTAATTTGTCAACCTTTTCTTTCCCTGGAGAATTCCTCTCTGCGTTCAGTTGAACACCATCCAGTTCCCTCTACATGAACAACGCATACGAGAGCATGCTTCTGTTAGTTACCATTAATGAATTCAATTCGTTAATTAAGAGCTTCTGCTTGCAGCTGATGAGATGTTACAGCATGTTGTTAATTTCAGAATCGTACGAAGAATTATCAAGTTTATATACGCTGTTCTCGTGTTTTCTTACAGCAAAAAAACAGAAAGAAGGGAAAAAAAGAAAGAAGAAAAAAAAAACCAGGCGCATGCTTACAAGAATCAATGTTTCGTTGGGAAACGAATGAGGAGCGATGGTGAGATCAAGGATTGGAGGGAATTGATTTGTCCAAGTTGAATCCATTACAAGAGTGTCGAAATCCAACCAAAGTTACCAGTACATCCAGGAATACTACGACTGCAAATTCTGAACTGAAACCAAGTTTTTGGGAGGAAGACGAAGAGCAGCTGGAAATCTGTTCTTCTTGCGACCTTCAGAAGAATTTATAGTGCCTGGGCCTGGCCTGGGGGGAGGGAGCTCTGACATCATCTATGAGACGTCATGCAGTGGGTAATATTGCTATCCACCAGGGATTTATCAGATTCATTTATGACTTATGTGGAGAGAGAGAGAGAGAGAGAGAGAGAGAGAGAGAGAGAGAGAGAGA
>LTAE01001889.1:8458-27035 GCA_001647135.1 Pontederia paniculata | reverse complement strand
GGGGGGGGGGGGGAGGGAGGAACCCCCGAATCCCTCTTTTCCGCGCGTAGGAGTTAGATATCGTTGGATAATAGTCCAGTTCCTCTAAACTCACATAGGCGTACCTAGTGTGAGAAACAAGAGGACATGAAATATTCGCCAACTCCAACAAAATAGTCTAATTATCAAGCGAATGTAATAAAGTGGGAGTAATTCATAAATAAATAGTTAAGTAAATTATAACATTTATATATATACATATATTTATTTGAGTAATTAATTAGATTATTATGATCGTCATTTTTTATATTTAATTAATTAGTCCCCAGATTATGTGTCAACTTAATTTATTAGTTATAAAATGAGTTTGATTGTAATTCATAATTATTAAGACAAGAATAATAGGTGAGTGGATATATGTTAATATCATGCATTTGCATTTACCTTCATAAGAAATGTTGTTTCTAAATATAAATAGAATGTCCAATTAATTTTTGAAATATGTAAATAACTATATATTTCTATTAATGTTAACTTGTTTGAATATAAAATAAGGTTATACTTTATATAGTGAACTGAATGTACTGATAAATAATTCAACTATGGAAGAAAAGGCGAGGAGAAAGAAAAAGTTTTCGATCCATTTGTCTTATTATTTTGCAAGTTTTAAAAGCTTGGTTTGCAGAAGCAAGATGAATAGTCAAAATATTTATTTGCGTTATCATTTTAAAATAAAAATCCATAAAATATATCCCCCTTGGAACTCTCTCAAAGTCTTCAAGGTTCGGTCTTCTTTCTAATCATCAACAAAGCAAAGTCAACTAGTCAACATCAATTAATAAAAAATAAAAACATTAACATGCCAAAAATATATATATATATATTTGTTAAAATAACAATATAAATATATATAACTATATATATATATATATATATATATATATATATATTTGCATCTTCTCTGATTCACCATTTAATCATAATTTATAAGGTCACTTTTATGGTTTGAAAATTGAAAAGTTTCTTTTTTTTGGCAAAGTGATGTATACTTCTTTTTCACTAATTTACACCAATTTACGTCTCCAAAATATGGCTATTATTTATAACGTATTTGCGTTAAAATTAAATGTCCTCTAGTTAAACGGGCATAGAGAAAAATGTCACCTAAATGTTCTTTACAATAAACGAATTTTTACGTTAATGATATATATTCGGCCGGTCCATAACACATAAACACAAATTAAATATTATGTTTTATAAATACGTTCAAACTTCGAAGTGGTTGGAATAATAAAAAAAACTTATTGTTCTTAAATACACGAGTTAATTAATTATCTCTATTCTTTTTCACGTGTGAACTATCATCTTTTAATTAAACCCGTCTTTGACCACTCTTTATGAGATAAAATAAATAATTCGAAATTTCAATTATTTTATAGCAATAGTATAATAATAATGTTATTTGTATCATTAAGCGTTTAAACTTATAAAGAAAGAGTCATATCTTTAAATTAAACTTCTCAGTCGTATCTTTACGAATATTAATTACATGTATGCTTTCTCCGTTCAAATTGGTCAATTAACATGCATTTTTTTTACAAAAATAATAATTATACTTCAACTTGCTGGAGAGACAAATGACATTTAAATGTCATCACAATTTTTCTTTATTAATTAGGTAGCTGCAGTTTTCGACTACGTACTCCATGCAATTTCCTCGAAGTTACGCCACATGACAAATCAATTATTAAATAACTGGCTCATGTTCATGCACGTAACAGGTCGTGCATGTAACACAAATAAAGCAAGGAAATTTGATAAACGAAAGTTTCAACTATTCTAATAAGAACTTTTGTATATAATTAATAAATCTATCATGTACATGTGCAACTTATTTTTTAATAGATCCCTTTGTATATTTAAGTTTAGAATTATTTTCTCTAATATTCAGTAACATTAAAACACAATTTTACAAATTTTGATATAATATTCCAATTTTAATACAGATCCCTTCATTTATTATCTCTATTTGTTGTTATTATTTTTATGATATAATTTTGACTCCTAGAAAAATTTCTGGGTCCTTTCTATGTGCTCTTTGTGCATATTTTAAATTATTTTCAAAAAAATCTTTGCGCGCCAACTAGTGGTTTCTAAATTATTTTCTTTACGATCAATGTCATTGAAATATACCATAATATACTTTTAGTTAAGGGTAAAAGTGTCATTTCATAACTAAGACAAAATATTAAGAGTAAAATATGTATAGTTAGAAAATACTTTAATTTTTTACTATTTTATGGAGTATTTAATAGTGTATTGAAACACGCTATAACGGTTTTACATGGAAAAATAAATCTATGTAAGAACATCTTTTGTAAAATGTTACCATGCTAATTTTAAAACATTAAAAGAATTACCAAACGTCCAAACGCTACTTTAGTATATATTAACCATTAACTCGGTTTCTATTTAATTTTGTTTTCTTTTCCAATTTGTAACCCTATTTTTCCTTTAAGTGACGCGAATATTTATGGTCCTTTATTTCAGCTAGGATCGAAATGGGTTGAACAATCATTAGTTGTTGAACCTCAATTATCCCCGAAGCCAAAGCTTAGTTCAACCGGTTAATGGGTCAGAATTAAGCTTTAAAGTTGTCGTCATTAATTATTAGAGCTCTAAGATTAATTTTATGTAATGTGCATCGAATTAAAGTAGCCTGAAACTTTTAACTCTTTAAAAATCAAACTTAACACGAGAAAGAAAATAAAACACTAAGTACATATAGAAAATTAGGAGCATATTCCACGTATTGTAGATAAATAGTTGTACAATTATATTTTAACGTGAATTTGTCAATTTCTACAACGTATAGGTGTAACTTCATTAATTAAGAAAACAATGCTTTTATTTAATAAACCGATATCTAAACTGGGATATTCTATTTTTTTAGGTAAATCCAAGTTGGAGTTTTTAACTCTTTTTAAATATCCAAACGAAAATATGGAGTTCTTGGGATCTAGTTAAGATAGTAGATTAGGGATAGAATGTGATTTAACTTGTCTGATTTGATTGTAAATAAATATGAAAATTATTTGTAGTGCATATGAAACTTAATACTAGGGGCGAGCATAATCGAGGTATAGACCAGGAACGAGGTCATCCCAATTTTGATACGATTTTTATCAAAAAAGAATATAAGTCCCGATCTAATTACATTCGGGATGGAGATAGGGACATCTCGATTTGAATCGAGAATTAGGCTGGGATATCTCACTTATCTTAAGTTATTTTTAAAATTATTTAAATATAAATATATTTACATATTTATAAAACATATAATTAAATTATACCAAATTTGGTAAACATATAATTATATTACCAAATATGAAAAGTCAATATTACTATAATCAAATAATTGAAAATATATACTTATTGAAAAGTAATAATAATTCAATGATATAAATATTACTATTTTATTGTACTAGAATACTAGGTTGGGTCAATCGGGTATTTGATGTAATAATCTAATTTTGATCTGAATTATATTAAGTTTTCTTAAGATTGACCCGATCCCGACCCGAATATTAGTTGGTCCTTGAAAATATTCAAAAAATTGGATCGATTCAGATCGGATCCCGTACTGGTGTACTCACCCCTATTTAATATTAGACTTTAAAGTTTTTTATCTTATTTTAAATATTTTATTGTTAAGTATGTATTCTCTAAGACAAATTAAGTTGCATATCTTTTGGCCAATCAAGATAAAGTTCATCTATTAAATAATTTTGGACAAGAGTATTAAAGATCATGATTGTCAAAATCGTGATTTGATCGTAAATTCTATAGAGGGCCAACGATTTAGATCTTACCTTAAGGATCAAATTTGTAGAATAGATAGGATTGTATGATCTAGATAGTAAGATTAACAAAATAGTAAGATCCTACTAATATATATCTTTGATCCGATCTAACGATTTTTTATTTTATCATCTTATTTTAATTTTCAATAAGATCATGATCTTTTTTTTTTTAAAAATTTGAATTAAATAAATAATTATTTTATTTTAAAAAGATGTTGTTAGGATCCTATTAAATTGACGGCATCTAGTCGAAGTCAATCTTTTTTTTTTAAAACTTGTTTCATGTATATTTCCTACATCTCACATTCAAGGCGAAGTCAATTCTTGGGCTGGTCATGTGAACACAACTTCGCACGCCGAAGTTCGTCATCAATTCCTGCTGGCGATCGCAATTTGTTCGTCATCAATTACGCCTGCCGAGTGGCGTCATCCCAAATTCATTCACATTTTGTCGTAAATAACATCCTTCGATTTGATTCGTCGTATGGTTAACGGAAGAAACCTAAAAAGTAAGACTCTCATGTTCGAGTATTAGAATTTTTTTTTGATAGAGAAAATATTTTCGACGATTTTTCAAATATTGAATTAATCATAACTCGAAATTGAGTATTGGAAAAATATATAGATAAGATTAGAGAACCAAAAAATTTATCACATCATAGTTTACATAATCAAATTAAGTTTGACATATATCATCGTTAGGAAAAAAAAACTAAAATGATTTTCTCTATTTTTTTTCAAATATAACCCTTTTTAATATAAACCTAAAATTATAGATTTGCAATTTTTAGTTATTTGATTTTTCAGTCAAGTCGTTTCGTCAAAATTTATTCAATTTTTTTTTAATTTAATTTTTAAATCATTACTAATTATCCATTTTACCCTTACTTTCTTAATACAATATTTTAAAAATTAAAGTAATGGTATAAATAATATTTACTAATTAGAATTGTTAATAATTATGTTTTGAAATTTGTTTCTGATATAAATGATATCATTATAATTATTTCAAGTAACTTGCTTATCAATTTGAAATAAGTTTGGACACTAAAATTTACACAATTTATAGTATAAAATTAAATGTTTACAAAATATTAATTTAGAAGATGTTAAAAAACGTATCTCAATTAGGGAATTCATCTTTCTGGTCGCATATAATATCTCCAAGGAGATACTATAGAATTTTTAAAGAAATTATTTGTAACAAAAAAATTATTACAAAACCATTTTTACCGGTGATTATTATAGAAATTTGTTAACGATGGTGTGACGAATGGGTCTGAACAATTATCATATATTAAGTTTCCTCCATTAATGTATGTGTACTTTTATTTTTCTTCCATTCTTTAATTTAAGACCGAAAAATATTTCGTCTTCCTGTTTGGACCATTCACTTTTCTACAAAAGTGGCTGCGAGTCGCCTAATAATAATGACTACATTTTCCATTAATGCGGTATATATATATATATATATATATATATATATATTATATATATGGATATATAATAAAGAGTATTAAACATGATGTGTATGTATTAAACAGTCCTGAAATGCCTATTAATATTAATTAATTAAACTTACGAGCATTTAAATATATGCATTTCTAGAAGGATCGTACTTGTCGAAATGGCAATTAGGGCACAAGCACATGGTAATAAAGAAATATTTGGAGATGCGGTGCACTTTTCCAAGTATGCATATGAATATATTGTCCGTCCATCACAACTGCTTAGTTTATTTGTTTTCATACAAGGCCACAAGAGTATCCTTATTGATACTCCTAAAATTTTATTAACATTTCGTTTTTATTTATTTTACCCTCAAACTTTTTATTATGGTATCACATAAAATATTTAATATTCTTATTCTCATTCTTTAAGAGTTGCACAATATTTTAAAATCTTTTATCATACTTTTCTTTTATCCTTTATAACAATTTTCTTTTGTTATAATTTATGTTTTATTAGAAATATATTCTACTTATCTAGTTGGTTTATATTCACAAGATTTTATTTTTCGCTTGTTATAATGACTTTAAAGTTTTATGGTTTTTTATATTTTTTAAAGCTCTTGTTTACTAAAGTTTTTTTGAATTTTTTTTTCATGGCATGGATTTATCACTTAAAATAAAATCACTATAAATTATTATTATATATATATATATATATTATGGTTATTATGAAGATATACAGAAGTCTTATTTTTCCTATTAAGGTATCTTAAAAAATAAATGAATACTAATAAATATTTTAAAAACAAATAAAACCTCAAATAAAATATTTTAATTTAAACCAAATAAAATAAACTATTTAGTAAGAGAAAAATAAGATTGTCAATATTTTAAAGCTTCTGTAAGTTTTGGAGAATAGGGAGATAATTATAGAGTGTCAATAATAAAAAGTTGAAGGATAAAATAGACAAAGAAAGAGTGTTGATCATTAAGATTTTTGGAGTGACAATAATGTATATAGGCATAGTAAAAGCATGACTAATTTTATGAAAAGATTTTTTTATTTATTACTAGAAAAATAAGGTATCCTAATGATGTATATGACATCAAGGTCTATTTAAATTAATGTATATTGACGTACTAAAAGCATTCTTTATTTATTACTAGAAACATAGAGCTGCTTTATTCATTTATTACTTTAATAACCCATGTCGATAAATTAAGACCCATATATAATATGACATCTTATTTAGGATTATTCTTGTAATATGATAACGTGATTAATTATCAACTAATATATTAATTTAATTTTATATCTGGCCTAATACCGGCTTTAATTTTGGTGCAATATGAATAATATCTTATTAACAAATGACCGCCCACATTCTGCAAATACTTCCAAGTTCCATCATCTCCTTCCCTAGGTCTATCCTAATTATGTGTTCATTATTGCACAGAAACATATAGTTTGAGCATACTTACCATGAAGAGGCCAATATATACTTACCATGAACCTTACTCGATGTTTATATAATTAAAGAAAAAAGTTCTTTTTATAAACGAGATAATCTTTGAAGACATTTGATTCAAATTCTAATTCAAAAGAACATGATTCAATGCAAACAATTGAGTTGTGTCCTTTGACCTCATAAGAAAACGATATAACCTTTTAAAACTAGCTTTTAGATACACATATAAGTTTCCTGAGGTTAAGCCTTGCGTGCTATGATCAACTCATCGAAATAATTATATAATATCTTAATAAATCGGAAGGACCTTAATTCAAACATGAATAATTTAAATATATTTTATCTCTTAATAATCCATATAGTCTAAGCTAGGAAAAATTTTAGCAATAAATTACCACAAATATGAAGATGAGTCTTTCTCTAATATATTAAAGTTTTTGATATAATAAAAATCTAATTTAGTAATTTTTCTTACAATTATTCATAATTTATTTTTTTCCTCTAAGTAGTGTTTGCATACGTTTTTCCTTTTTTTGATTTTTTTTTGTTTGGTTATGAAATTTTGTTAACAACGAAGACAAAATATTCAAAAACAGTGTTCATGACATTACAAATCAAATATACATTTAAAAAACAATAGTTCATATTTTTCACGCCCAATCAAACATAAAAAAGTAAATTAGTTGATTGTTGTAAATATGTTTGTAATTTCCTTTTGCAAGGCTTATTTTAATGAAACAAACAAGCAGTCCCCAATACATAAAAGAGTATAGTAAAGTTGCAAGGAAAATGAAAAGAAAATACAAATATGTTTGAGTCAAGGTGCTGAGTCGGTACAAGTCAATAGGATTTTGGCTTATCTCGTTCGTTTTCATATACCGTCATCAAACTGTTAACAAATCCAAAAGCAGTCCATTCCCCCACCACATTAGACATTTATGACGTCACTAGCTGCGCTATTAATTGTGATGTGATCATATGACCCAACTTATACATGGGTTGCGTTTATGGATGCTTAGCCTGTGATAATCAGAATTTAATTAAATAATTAATATTTTATTAATTAGGCTCCCAAATAAATAAATAAATAAATAGAGTTTGAATTAAATTAAAACTGAAAATTTTTTTAGGAACACCCCTATAAAAAAATCATAAAAGAAGGGAGAGTATTCGCACTTTTATTTTCTCTTCAAAACTCTAGCCGCCAATTCTCTTTTCTCCCAGGAAGTGTTTAGGTAAGATTTTATCTCCTATGACTTTTATCTCTCTTCCTCTTTTTTTAATCTCTCATTCTAAAATTATGACAAACTCATAGGAGAACATGAAGGAGACCAAGACAACCGAAGATCAAAGGAACATACTTAAAGAACGAAGAATAAATATCTAAAGACCCTACAAATTTTGATATGTAAATAGGTGAATCTTAATAGATAGGTTTATATGATTAATGAATTGCATATTAGGGCACTGTAATATGGGAAAATAATGTATTATCATGAAGATAATTTTTAATCTCAGTTTAGTCATAAAAATATAATTAGATTAGATTGGAGGAGAACTGTATTTTCCACCGATCACGACCGTGAAGATGAACTTCACGTCCGCGAAATGCATGTCATGACCGAGGGACGTATGCACGCGTGAACCTCAAGATCACACGTCGTGAGGGTGGCCTTCACGTTCGTGAGGACGAAGAAGAAAAATGGTTCTGGTCACGGTCATGAATGATGCTTCACGATCGTGAACCTATGAGTCACAGGTTGTGAAGAATTCATCATGCCCGTGAGAGAAACAAAGATAAGAAAAAAAGAAAAAAAAAAGAGAATTTATGGACACGGCCGTGAAGCTAGGCTTCACGATCGTGAACTTGAGGGAGATGTACCATGAAATTTCACGCCTGTGAACCAAAGGCGAAGGACAACACACGGTCATGAAGGTGGACTTCACGACCCATGCGCCTAAGGTCACGACCGTGAAGTTGGACTTCACGACCGTGAACCCAGGTGGTTATGGCTATGAAAGAAGTTCTCACGACCATGAACTAATGTCACGGCCATGAAAAGTGATGTCACACTCGTGATGACGAGAAAGAAAAGGATGATGTTCGGTCACGCTCGTGGAGCACCCCTTCACGGGCCGTGACGATTTTGAGAAAATTTACATTTTAAGTTATTGAAAAGTTATTGAAAAGTTATTTTTTAATAGTGTTATTATTATTTTGAAAAGCCTAATCATGATGGATGATGACATAAGTTTAAGGATTTAACTTAAAGATTATGCATACGATTTTGATATATTCTTATCTTATCTATTAAGTATTAATATGTGGACGAGATAAAGAGTCACCATATTTCAGCTAAATTAAATATTGAGATCGTCATATATCATTAAAATTTTGGAAACACATTGATGTTAAAGATAGAATGGGTGGAGCAACTATCATTTAGTTCATGTTGCTTGATTTCTCCCCACCCTTCAATTAAAGAATTTCTCGAGAGTAATTTTCATCAACTACCCTTCAGCTTTAGTATTAGCCCAAATCTACCCTCTAACTTTGATTTGTAACACAAATACCCTCCAAATTTAAATTTGTAACCAAACTACCCATTTACCTTTTGTAGGGAGTCACCTATATATATTACTATTTGAGCCATCTCATTTTTATATTTTAAAAATTATATTTTTTCTGTCGCATTTTAATACACTAATTTTAAGTACCCGTGTGATCACGATCGATCAATACTAATTTAACTATTCTACAATTGGTTTCGATAAAAAATTGATTTAACTTCCAATAACTAAATTGTATCATGACTCAAGTCGCTAAAAAATAAAATTCAACTCAATCAAAACTTAGACAAACTCAATCTATTTAAATAATCATTTTTTGTGTATTATGGATTTGAATTTCAAAACTCATATTGAAAAACACAATCAAGAAAAAAATACCTTTATTTTAAACTATACACATAAGAATGCCAATAGTTTAATATATATTTTGAACTAATTATGCTATAATTTGATATTATTGATAAGTAATTCATAATTTGAAGTTTTAAATATTTTGATTGATTCTAAATTAATTTATATTTAATTCTTATTTTGTTCTACCAAGATTTTTAACCATGAAATTTACTTTTTTTATCAATGGTATGGAAATATATAATTTTTTTACATATAAAAAACGAGATGATATAAATAATAATATAGGTGACTTCCTATAATACGTAAATGAGTAATTGAGTTACAAACTTAAACTTGGAGGGTATTTTTGTTATAAATCAAAGTTAGAGGGTATATTTGAGCTAATGTGAAAGTTGAAGGGTAGTTGATGAAAATTACTCGATTTCTCGAGCATCCTATGTGGTCATAACTTGTGCATCCCCGTTGACCTATGGCGAGACCTCCAATACTCATGAATCAATTCAAAGTCACCAAAGCAACCCTCAAAGTCATTAATGAGATAAGTAAAATATAACGAAGATAACTACTTAGACTAATTATTGTATTTGCATATTACATTAGAGAATTATAATTATTAATTGATGATAGTTATTGATGATTGATGATCAAAGATGGAATGTTGAAATATAGTTGATGAAAGTTAAAGAATGATGATGATATGGAGTAATTGATGTTTGGTCATAGTTATAGCTTACTCTTTAAGTAAAAAAGGGATTTAAGTAATTGATGTTTGATCTTTTGTCTTAGCTTATTTTTTATGTAGAATATGTTCAGAGTGATTGATGTTTGACTATCTATCATAGCTCACTCTTGATGCAAGAAAGTAAAATTAAAGATAATGATAAAGATGATGAAATAAAATATCTTAAAGATGATGTTATGTTAACGATGATAATATGAAAGATGTTATGTTAATGATGAATGATTAACGATGAAACAAAAGATGATGAAAAAAGTAAACAGTTAAAAATGAATAATTGATATTTAGACTTATAGTCATTAGCCTATTTCTATTTTTTATTATCATATCATTACTTATTGATTAATAATAAGTATACTATTAATAAAATATTATATTAGTATTTAGATTTTTTTATCATTTATTTGAATAAAGTTTTAAAAGATGAATGAGGAAAAAAATATAATAAACTGCCACCTAAGACAATCACTTGACAATCAATCAATTTGTTAGATAATAAAAACTAAACTATGTGAATAAGATAATATTGTAAATTCAAATAATTTAATATAATATTATCAAATATTATCACTTAAAATATTACATGTATAAAAATGTCTTATAAATTCTAAACTTTATAAACTAATAAGAGTAACCTATAAAATTTTATACTCCAAATTTTATTTAAAAGTATGTCTATCAATCGATAAGAGTTTTGATTCGACCGATCAAAACTTTATCCGTAATTTTAAATTCTAAAATTTTGATGTGTCAATCACAAAATAAGTGGGTAACCGTATATAATTATTGTAAGAGCTTTCTTTGTATTAATTCAAAGTTGGAGTTTTCACATCCATATGTCAATTGAGCAATGCGTATTTCACGTTTTTTAAAAGTTGGATTGGTGGGAGCAAATTAAGTGGATAGTCCAAGTCAAGCTTAACTTCTTGTACATTTCCTCTTCAAGGCGAAGTCGTGCAATTCGTCGACGGCCATGTGAAAACATGTGTGCGTGCGTCCCCGTTGGCCACTCCAATTTTTTGCGTCATTAATTTGTACCACCACCATTCCTTACGTCATCCCCTATTCTCTATTATTACATAATTAAATATATGTGTGCAAAACATATCATATAATTAAGAGGTAAGATAAATTGATTTGATTGTCATATGCCCATAATCACGTAAGATAAATTAGTGCATACTTGTCGAAATAATTTAGTGATACAAAAATATCATTAAAATCAGAAACAGAACTAGAATAAAAAAATTAAAAGAAATATATAAAAATAAATTATTAAAAATTAAAAAGAAGTTAAAATACGTTATTAATAAAAAGACACTAGTAAAAATTGAATCTAATTTCTAAATGTTAGTCAAAATTATTTATTTAATTAAATAATTAAATAATTTTATTATGTATTTAATATTTATTTTATTTATTAAAAAGTTAAGAGGAGAAGGGTGAGGCCCCTCCTATATTTTGGGTCCACCCCTAATTATCGAAATAATTTAATGATACAAAATATATCATATAATTGAAAGGTAACGTAATTAAAATTCTTCATCATAACCATTATGTCTTTCGGTGATTATGCTCATAATTAACTATTAGTGAAATGCTTTGGTTACAATTTTATTTTCTTATTAATATTTCTCTCTAGAATTTTATCAAATTAAAAATTTATATAAATTTCTTCGTTTAACCTATTAAAAAAATTAGACTGATACTAATGAATTACATTCACAATTCCGAAAGATTTTTTAGTAGTTTTGAAACTATTCGAGATTATTAATTCAATTCTTGTCCTACTGACCGGGCATCAACTCTTATAATTTTTTATATGATTATTAATTGAATGTTCAATTAATATGCCTCTACGCCACGATGTCGGCTTTAATTTTGATGCAATAAATAATTTAAAAAATAATATAAGAACACTATTTAAACAAGCGGGTACAATTAAGACAACATGAACATGCCAATATTTTCCATGAACTTTACGTGATATGATCAATACCTTTCCATCAATAAAGGAATGCTAGCTTTAATAATATAATGTAAACGATTGAATTGTGGACCTCATTAAATAACTAGTAAAGTATTTGTGGTTTTAAATAAAAAAAATGTGTTGATATTGATTAAAAAAAACATGGATCCACATTTATTATTTCATGTTTGGCAGGCAAAAAAGGTTAATTTAGTCAACCAGGAAAATTAATTATTTCGATCGAAACGTTGCTTACAAATTTGAAGAAAAAAAAAAAAAGAAACTCCCTTTGGAAAAATATTTTACCTCAATATGAAATTCGCATTTTAAAATCATTTTTTATAAAGAAAAAAAATTTCTAAAAAAAATAGAATTTATTTTCCGACATAACGTATTTCGATAAGGAAATACAGGCTTCATATGTATAAAAGTTATGATAATAATAATTAATAAATTTGTGATTGAGTCAAGGTCATGAGTTGGTAAGTCAATAACATTTTGGTTTCTCTCTCATTCATTGCCATTAATTATTTCCCCAATTTATCAAATCCGAATGAAGTGATCCAAAAGCGGTCCGATCCTCCCGCCACGTGATATTTATGACGTCATTCGATACGTTAATGCTTAATTGTGATGCTATCATACGACGCAACTTATACGTGGATATGGCCTCAGCTAATTTATCCTTTTCTTATAAATATCCAACGCATCTTTCATAATAATATATCTTATGACTAATTCTTCTTTTGGAAAAATACAGTAGAGTTGAACTTGGTTTTTATTTTGTTATCTACAGTCTTCTACGCATCTTTTTAGTAGAACGTACGGGGCTTTGTTAATATGCCAAGTTTGTAACGCCCCCAAAAGTCATTCTCGCCACGTGGCAAAGATGACTCCTGGAAGAATTACTCAATACATGGACTTGACTAAATTGGTCAATATAAATGACATCTCAGCATGACTAATAAAATAAAATAATATAGATACAATATAAAGAGAAGAAGATTTAATTGATCAGAAGAGTGAAAGTCTAAAAGTATAGTGATAACATAAAATGTTCAAAAGCGGAAGACTATAGTTCAACAGAAAATACATAAGTCTCAAAATCTCTTATTACAACTAGAGTTCCAAATAAAAAGTAAATATGCAAACAAGTGAGGTCCCTAAGCCATGTGCAAGCTAGTAGCCGAGCATCGTCGCTGCACACCTTCAAGCCATCCATCACTAACCTACAGCTGCAGGAACCAAATGCAGAGGGGGCAATTCCCCTGTGAGCTATGAAGCCCAGATGTGTGATAACCAATAATAAATAACAATGAAATTAAATCTCATGTTAGGACAAGTAAAGCATTAGAAACGATTTAGTAACATTTGATGATAATCAATAATAATTCAAATATGAGAAGACATATAATGATCAATGAATATCGATGTTCAATATCAATGTTCTCAACTATTATTATGAGAGATTTGAAATCCAATGTTCAATGTGACTTGATATTACATCTTTGGAAACAATGGTTTAATCATTGGAAGTTGATTTTCAACTTTATTTATAACTTATCACTTTAAGAAGAGCTCTTCATTTAATTATAGGGTACGTCATGTAAACAATACAGCCTCATACCAATGGTCAATGGTGGATCAAGCCATGACAATTTTTCTCTTTAGGGAAAGGGTACATCACTCTCTTTAGGTGAATCCCCTTATCAATGAACAATAACAATAATGCATTCGGCTTAACCTGACGTCCCTTCATTTTCATTCTTTATTCTTGAATTTATTTACTATCTTTAGATTCAATGATGTAAGGATTACAAGGAATTGATCAGGAAAATGATAGACTAATAGGAGCATTGAGTATCTCCAGATCGATGCCAGTAAATCATAAGTGGAACTTTAAAGATCTATCGTATTGATCATAATGTCTTATCATTGATACTAAGTGAATATGAAAGCAGCAACATACTCTCATTCAAAATAATAAACCAATAAAATGACATTCACATCACTTAAACTAACATAAGACAATCATTGCTTAGATCCTGATGGGAATAATAATATAAATGAAACAAAAATAATATCATTTCTGTTAACTCAATAATTAATCTTATATAAAAATATTACTAGTATAATCACTTTAATTTGATATATGTACGCTCCTAATTTAAGGAATGTTAATTAAATAAGTAAATAAATAATAACAATGTAACATTATTATATATATGTATAAACTTAAAAGTCAGCCGGTCGGTGCATATGATAGTGTATAAGGACATTGGCACTATAGATATATATAATGCCATGACAATGCGCTGGATTACAACAATACAGTACAAAAATCTTAAGGTCAAGTAATTATAGTATAGGATAATACACAGCAGTAAATTAGTCAAGGAAAATAATTAATTATGATGTATCCTAGTGTAGACTAATTTTCTAAAAGTACAATAGTCCAAGAAAATAAATAAATATAATACCTCCTAACATCAATAGTTACAGCAGTACACGAATCAAGAAAAAAGATTGTATAACACACATGTTCACTCACCAATGAAAAGTCAAACTAATCCTGAATGTTAATTCACTCATAACAAAAGAATACGTGATGAGTGATGATGTATCAGAAACAAAAAGAAAGATGCCATTTAAACATGGTGCTCACTAATTGTACTAATATTAATTAAAACATGATGACAAAAAAAAAGGAAGAATCACGCGGAGGCATAATATCATACAAGTATTGAATGAAAAGGCTAATCTCAAATCGGTAGATCATAGTAATATGATTATCAAAAATTTTGAATATCAAATATTAGATCATCATTTTTCTTTTGTTCTAACAGAGATTTAATTTATTGTTTTGGATCCAGTTAACACACCTTTTGACGATAATCCTAATTTTCACGAGTTGGGTCCTCTTCTTCCTCTCCGTTCGTGTCCGGCGATTTGATCACCCGGTCCTACGTCGCCCAATTGATCCGGCCACGAGAATGGGGAAGAAGACAAGGAGAAGAGAAAAAAAAAGTTAGGGCACACACTTTTTTTTTTCGGCAGCAAGAAGAGAAAGGGTCGGCCACCAGGTGAGAGGGCAAAAGAAGAAAGAGAGAAGGGGAGGGAGAGAGAGAGTTAATAGCCATAATGGAAAAATTTGAAATAATTAATGGCTATTATTTCTTTATTTGCAGTTACTAAGTCATATATTTTATTTTTTTATATTTTTTTGTGATGTTATATTATAACCCCCTTAAAAGAAAATTCGTCCTCGAATTTTGTATGGGTTAGAGACTTACCAAACAAGTGTGGAAATTTTTTGCGCATTTCAGACTCGAGTTCCCATGTAGCTTCGTTGCCATGGTGGAATTTCCAAGCAACTTTAACTAAAGGTAT
This sequence comes from Pontederia paniculata, assembly GCA_001647135.1. Classification (NCBI taxonomy): domain Eukaryota; kingdom Viridiplantae; phylum Streptophyta; class Magnoliopsida; order Commelinales; family Pontederiaceae; genus Pontederia; species Pontederia paniculata. The sequence continues at coordinate 11,250 of LTAE01001889.1, read as the reverse complement.
ATCCTTGTTCCTTTGTCTTTGAACCTTGTACTCTAATATCATTGTCGGATACTCTGCATAAGTCAAGTCATTGTTCAAGTCTGGCTCCTCAATTCGAATAATGTTTGCATCATCATGTCGATACTTCCTAAGCATAGAAACATGAAACACATTGTGCACTCGTCCATAAGATGGGGGTAGTGCCAACCTACATGCTCCTTCACCAACCAACTCAAGGATCTCAAATGGTCCCACATACCCGGGACTGAGTTTTCCCTTCTTACTAAATCTCATGACTCCTTTCATGGGAGACACTTTAAGCAACACTTGATCTCCTTCTTTGAAAGTCTGCTCTCGCCTGCCTCTATCTGCATAACTCTTCTGTCTAGTTTGAGCAGCTTTCATCCTTCTTTTAATTATTTCAACTTTTTCCGTGTATTCTGCTGCTTGCTTCACAAGTTCCTCACTCATGACTTTCCTCTCTCCTACTTCACCCCAATGGGCTGGTGAACGACAAGGTCGTCCATACAATGCCTCAAAGGGTGCCATACCGATACTCGAATGATAGCTGTTGCTGTAAGCAAATTCGATCAAAGGCAAGTGATCGTCCCAACTACCATGCCAGTCCAGTGCACATGCTCTCAACATGTCCTCTAGTGTTTGGATAGTTCTCTCAGACTGACCATCTGTTTGAGGGTGAAAGGCTGTACTGTAGTTCAGCCTGGTGCCAAATGCCTTTTGTAGACTCCTCCAAAATCTTGATGTAAAGCGTGGATCCCTGTCTGAAACTATAGAAACTGGAATCCCGTGGAGTCGAATAATCTCCTTGACATACAAGTCCATCAAACTCTCCACTGACTGTTTCCACTTAACAGGGAGAAAATGGGCAGACTTAGTCAGTCTATCTACTACCACCCATATGGCATCATGTCCTTTATGGGATCGGGGTAGATTGGACACAAAGTCCATGGTGATTTTCTCCCATTTCCACTCAGGAATTCCTAAAGACTTGAGAACTCCATATGGCCTCTGGTGTTCAATCTTCACCTGTTGGCATACAAGGCATTTAGAGACATAGTCTGCTATTTCCCTCTTCATATTGTTCCACCAATAACTACGCTGAACATCCTTATACATCTTGGTGCTACCAGGATGAATAGTGAATTCTGATTTATGGCACTCGTCAAGAACTTCTCGTCGAAGACCTGCATCATTTGGGACCCATAGACGGTCCCTATATCTAATCCCTCCATCTAGAGCCATCTTGAAATCTGTAGGCTCATGTCGGCATCTCTTACTTAGATGTTGATATTCTGGGTCCCCTGATTGTGCTGCTATGATATTGTCAATAAGGCTTGGTTGAATCTGATGTACAATCCACAATGCTCCATTGCTACCATACTTGGGATTCCATTCATTGATTTCTTCTAACATCTCATGTCTGCGCAACCTCAAATACATCAATGAGCCTTCCCATTTCCTACTCAATGCGTCTGCCACGGAATTCGCTTTTCCTGAATGATAATTAATAGAAAACTCGTAGTCCTTTAGGAGCTCAAGCCACCTGCGTTGCCTCATATTCAAATCTTTCTGATCAAAGATGTACTTTAAGCTCTTGTGATCTGTGAAGACTTCGAATGTTTCGCCATACAAATAATGCCTCCAAATTTTTAAGGCAAATACCACTGCGGCCAACTCGAGATCATGTGTAGGATAATTGACCTCATGCTTTTTCAGTTGTATGATAAGTGTGATAAATGCATACCTATGATTAGCCTAAGTTACTTATTTCATAACATTATCACATGATTCAAGTTAGTTTATATCAATTCCTCGAAGAATTATTATCTACTCAAAGTCGAACGATTCTTTCAGGATTACGAAGGGTTGAAGAGCTCAACTGACAATAGAGAGCACCAGGTAGTAGCCATGCATCTCCAAACCGTAGCCATGAAGTGTGCAACCGTAGGGATGCTCTGTGCAATCAAATTATCAAGAATGCGCAATGACCTCCTCCTTCACGGGCTGTAACAGTCCTTCACGGGCCGTAACAAGAAGTAACGGGCCGTAACAAAGATCACGGGCCGTAACACATCTTCCTCGCGGCCGTAGCGCCTCTTGTCACGACCGTAGCTCACCTCTGTTCAACTGCTTAAAAATAAAAGGGTCAAGAATGCGCTACGACCTTCTCTTCACGGGCTGTAACACACACACGCGACCGTAATGAGAGGCTTTCACGACCGTAGCGATTCTTGTCACGACTGTAGCGATTCTTGTCACGACCGTAGCGCATTTTCATAGGCGTAGCGCCTCTATCTCACGACCGTAGGGATCGCCTTCACGATCGTAGTGCAACAATGAAGCCGTAGCGCTTCCTCTTCACGGGCCGTAACGCCTCATCACGGGCTGTGACACAAGAGTATAAAAACAGATTTTAGGGTTCTGATTTTGGGGTTCGGCCTGGGCAGTCTCGTGTTCAATTTCTAGGCCCCTTTGGGGGCCGATTTTGGGAGCTCCATGGTGACATTTGAGGGCTTCTTTCTAGGGTTTTAATTCTTGTAATAAGATATGTTTATTTGTAGTGTTCTAAACTTTAGGTTTGTGTAATGTTAATGTATGGATCTTGGATTTGTAGTTTAATGATATTTTCTCCTCTTATTTTTCTCCCTCTTCTCTCACATCATGCATAGCTAAATCCCTCTTGTTTTAGGGCTAGATGATGTTTAGAATTTGTGCTTTGGAATGTTGATTATGCATGCTTGTGAATCTTTCATTTGGTGAATGTAATGCTAAACTTTTATGAGAGTAGCTAA
>LTAE01001888.1:0-49368 GCA_001647135.1 Pontederia paniculata | reverse complement strand
TATATATATATATATATATATATATATATATGGATAGTCGGTGATGAAGGATATTATTATATTTAGTATTTTAAGAAATAATCAGCTTATTTTTTATTTTTGTTATTCTCAATTTCGCATTTAAAAAATATGACAGTTGAAAGATTATTAAAAAAAGGAACAAATTTTTTTTGGTCCTCACTCCGGATTGGGCAAAACCAAACAAGTATAAGCATAACTTTATTAATTTTTCTTTTGTTGATCATTATAATTATATGATTTAGAGTATCATTTTTATTTATTTTTTGAATTTCATATTTGAAGCTGCGATTGATTATTAAAAAATTCGATAAAGTGATAAGCAATTTTTCGAAATCTTAAGTTCGAGTTTTATATATGCAAAAAAGTTTTCTCTGACTCATATGTTATGATTAGACGTGTGTTCCGTAGCTACACTAACAACTTATTAGTGGTGGTAACCAAGAAGAGAGGCAGAATTAATGAAAATGAGATGACAGTCATAGAACCCCAATCAAAGTGTGTTTGGTTGATTTTTGTCAACTTAAGAAACATATATTTCTCAAAAATAGAAATTTCACTTAACAATAGTAATCACATAACAATAATCTTTTAAGAAAATTTTAAAGACAAATAGAATGTGGAACTCATTTTTGTAATATGCTATGCTAATCTCGTGATTATTTTATTTTTCATTCATTATTAACATTTTCAAGGTTGATCTAACAATTTCGTGGATAAATGTCTTTTTATTTTTACTGTTCAGTATTTCATATTATCATACATTATAAACTTAAACTCAAATTTTTATTTTCTAGAAAAATATTTTGGTGTTATTTCTCTCTCAAGTTATTTTTTTATCATTTTTCATATTCTCTCTCTCAAATGTTCTTTTATTTATCGTCTGTCATATGTTCTCCCCAACCTATAATCTTTTAGTTTTTCTTCTCTTTTTTAATATTCTTTCTTCTATAATATTCTTTCTTTTTGTTTTTACTTTTTCTCTCTTTATTTTTCTCTTATATTATTGTTTCCTTATCCTCTAATATCATCTTTCACTCTTCTCTATTATAGATTTCTCCTTCCTTTAATCTTCCCTTTTGCTCTAATTTTCTCTATCCTTCGGTCTCCTCATTCTCTTGATGCAATCCAAATATATCCATTCAAGTAATACAAATAGTGTGTGAGAGTGTCGAACCTCATCCAATTTTAAATAACAGGAAATAATTAAATTGCAAAAGAGTTTAATTGTGATTAAAATTAAATAATTAAAAATTAAAAATATACATAAGATCAAGTCAGGAAAATGAAGATAGGATGAGATAAATTAAGTTGGGAGATTAAATAGTTAATTCTACTGTTATGTTAGATTGAATCAAATTTTAAGCATATATCAAATATAATGATGAATTAAAAATTACTTAGGGAGTGTTTTTCTAAAGGTAATTTTTTCACATTATAAAATAATATAATATTAAATTATTTGAGTCCACTGCATTGTCTTGTTCACTTATTTTAATTTTACAGACAATCTCTATTATAAACAATGCAGATTGCTTGTGAAGTGACAATCTGAATTACTTATAGAAAAGGAGGTAATCCAGATTATCGATAATTTGCTATACTTTTTTTCCACATTCGCCCTCCAAAATTTTATTTCAATATATAATTAAATAATTAAAAAATAATAATATAATATTTTATTAATTATTGTAATGATTATTCATCACTATAATAATATTTGTATTTTTATCATTATTGTTAAATTGATTATTATTCTTCTTATTATTATTATTTCTATTAATTTTAATATTATTATTAATTAATTATAATAGATTGCTCGTATATATAAATAATAATTAATCTAATAATAATTATTTTAATTTACAAATGAGTTAGAATAATTTTTATTAATTTGTTATTATCATTTTCAGAAAATTGTATACTATTTACTTTGTACATTTATTTGTTTGATGTATAAATTTTATGAGTTTAAAGTACATATTTGTGATTCAAGTTCATCGAATTTAAATTAAATTTATATAAATTTGTAAAGTTAACTATTTTCTTCAAGGAAATTTTGAAAAAAGAAATATATAATATTTATTATTTTTTTATGTAGTAAATAAGATAATAAAGATTGTCAGTCACATTATTTATGCATACTAAATAAGTCAATGCACATTACTGACAATTTAATAAATAATAATTTTTCAGAGGCAATATAAATTGTGTGTAATGGAAATGCAGTGAACAAGATCTTATGTTAAGACCTTCTAACCTTGTGCAATATCTAATTTACATATTAATTTGGATGTTTGAACAAATTCATCATAGTTTAATATAAAATACTCTAAAGACATGATTCCTAAATTATTAATCGCTTGAACAAGTACAACTTGGAAGGCTCACAATTTATGATTTCCAAATGACTAATTTAGGTTGTGACATAAATTGTCTAGACTTCAATTTAAAAAAAAAGTATGTTATTATAAGTATAAAAAAATGATTATACTAAACAACTAATAATGAATTAATTTCATCAACACACATAAAATGAGTATAAAAAAATACTTAAGGTTCCATAAATATTCCTCAGTACAGAACTACTTCATAGAGCCAATGAATTATATTAAAATTAGAAAGAAGTCCATCTCAGTAGTAAAAAAAATATAACTTTTGAAGATGATGTGTAACACGATTCTGAATCGAGTGCATCATACACAGAACTCCATCTTCAATCTTCAAGTTGCAAACCTGTCCTCATAGTTTTCTAACTTTTTCCGCAGCAAAAGGCATGAATTTTATGGCTCTCCCCTGAAAGGTGGCCTTAAGTCTTTTACATAGTTTGAGATGCTTTGAAAATATTTTTAAGTAAAAAAATACAATGTTATCTTGTAACACTTTCTTAGGTTGAATTTTAAATCAGCAAAACTATTTAAATATCACAAATATGATTTCTTTTAATCTTCTAAGAGTATGATAAAGTTAAGAGTTTTCTCGAAGTTATATCAAAAAGAGGGATGAAAAAAATTTCAATTTGTCATCGAATTTGCAATTTTCTTTTAGGCTAAATTTTGTAAACTTCAAAATTTCTAAAATCATTGAAAGGTTGTATAATGATTGAAAGTCTTTTTATGATATTTGAACTCTTTTTCTTTATCAAATTATTTAACAAAAAAGTAATTTCTAATAGTAAGGAAAATTCTAATGTTTGATTTGAAATTGATTTTAATTTGAGTTAAACTCCTTTCTAACCCATCCAGTACTGCATGTTCATTGAATATAACAATATAATACTGAATTCATGTAGGGATATTACTCAGACTAATTTTAAACATATAAACCAATGAACTAATGTATGTAGTGTTAAAACTACAAAAAATATTCTAACTAAGATGCCAAAAATATATCGTATCATCTCTCTTATAATCTTCTCTTATTTTCTCTCCCATTTAATATCTCACTTTCTCTTTACTATAATTTTCTCCTTTTTCTTTTTTCCTCTAGTATCCTCACTTTCTCTCAATATCCTCATTTTCTATTATCTCTGTGTTATAATTTTATATTTCTTTTTAGTATACACTTTCTTTTTCCTCTGTTATCCTTTCTCTTTTTTAAAACATCATTCCTTCACCTTTTCTTTATTTCTCTCGAACATTAAATCTTTATATATTATATTTATGTTAATTATATAATAATTTAATATGAATAAATTTTAATTTCGAATAAAATATTAATAATATTAGATTTTATAAATATATTTTCAAAGAATTATATTTCAATGAACATACACTAATCAAACACATCGAAAAAAAAGAAGAAAAAAATATGTTAAGAAAAGAAATTCATCAAGAAAGAGACATCACATTGAAAGAGACGGCACGTCTAACATAGTAACATGCAATGTTTTAAAACCCGACCCGGACATCGACCCGGGTAGCTCGACGGGTCAGGTCGGACTGATCGGACCGATCAGATCGGATGGTCGAACCGGATAATAATAAATTAATATAAAGTAAAAGATTAGGTATAAAATCATAGTACATGAGCACATATTATTAATATAATAATATAATATTTTTTAGTTCTAATTCAAAATTTGTAATAATACTTAATGATTAAAGATAAATAATAGATAATTATTAAATACTAATCATGACAAAGCGGATTATTTAGTTTTGAAAAATTAAACTAAATTTCTGAATTGATTATTTAAAATAATTATTAAATACTTTAGATTGATTCATTAAGTTTTTTTATTTAAAGTAATTATTTCAAATTGTACTTATATGACAAAGTAGATTATTTATTGCTTTTAAAAATTAAACTAAACTTCTATTTACTATTTGAAAAAAAATATTTTTTTGCCGGGTTGATCAAATCCGCCGGGTTGAGCGGTTCAACCCGAGTTTTGGCCGGGTCAAAGCGGGCCAATTGGCACCCCAAATTTAGAATGACTCATGGTCCGTTTTAGATTCCGGACACCGATCCGACAGGGCCGGGTTTTACAACATTGGTAACATGTCCCTCTTCTTGCTCCTGTGTGAAAATGCACGTAATCCCTTTGACTCGTCAGGGTCGCCTCCAACTATTGGAGGTTAAGGTGATGTCAATGTTATTAAAACCGGACCGGACCGGCCGGTTCAACCTAATCGTGAGTCAAAATAAAATAAATTAATATGAAATTATTACTATCATATGAAAGATAATAATAATTCATTAATCATCATTATTTTAAATAAGCATCATATTTTAAATATATAATAAATAATATTTTAACTTATATCTAAGTATTAGTTAGTTATTATTATATATTTTATATAATATATAATATTAATTATGCTATATATCTTAAATTATTATAAATAATATTATTTTAATAAAATCCGGTTCAACCCGGTTGAATCCGATCAAACCGATCCAACCGTGACCCAGTTGGTCGTCCGGTCCGATCTCCGGTCCGGTTCTGATAACATTGGGTGATGTTAAGGTAGAGGCCCCCACCCGAGGAGAGGAGGGGGCACCTTGTCTCCATATATGACATATATTTTTTTGTTTCATATGCTACATTATTAAGTTTATGTAACAAAATATAAAATTAACGTAGTGTATATATATATACATATATATATAATATAAAAAAAAGTTTAAAATAGTATGATAAATAATATAAATATATTTTGAATGTGTGGATGATAAATAAACATCTATTTCAATAATTAATTTCAACGAAATTTCATCTTTTGAAATCTATCGAGAATGATATTATTATTTATAGTGTAAAAAAAATTCTTTTTCATATATACAGTTTAGTCTTCGTAATATTTATCAAAAAAAAAAGTCTTGCATCGATCACTTAAATAATTATTTAATTAGAAAATTCGAACTCAAAATTTAAGTTTCAAAATTAGTATTGCTAATTAAATATCCCATTTTTAATATATGGTCGACACTATTTTTTTTCAGAGAGTGCCGATGCACCCTCTCCCTCCGCCTATATATATGTAACATTTTTTTTACTCCATTCAATTGATTAAAATATTCTTTCCATCTCATTTATCACCTTTTCATGTTCCTCTTTTATCCATTATAAAGGAGGCCATGAAAATCAACTTATTTTATTTCCTTCCGCTCAAACACTACGAATTAAGACATTAAATTTATGAATACATCACTAAATCCTAAAATTATGTATGTTAGAGATTTTTTTTCAATTGCCATATATTTGAGGTAACATTATCGTTAATTTCGATTCTTATATCATATGTCTCTCTTGTTTTGTTCTTCACATTATTCGAGATTATTAACATCTCACTAATCTATATCGTCTCGAGTCGTACATCTAATTTTGATGGGTGAAATTCTCAATAAAAGAATATTCAATTCAAGAGGCTTGAATTGGAGATTTTATTTAAGTGAAAAAGAGCTCCTTATAATTTCACCCCTATCCATTGGTATTATATGCCTCTTTTTTATGGACAAAATTTTCAACGAAACTTTTTTGATATATAAGAACTTAAATTCGAAGTATATCTGATTAATAAGGAAACACTATTTACTACTCTCCAACTCAAGCAGTTATTTTGATTGTATAAAATTAATCAAAACTCCATTGCTCAATTAATTGCCGGACCAAATAAGTACAAAACAATGAATTCACATCCCTACTTGTCTCCACTCTACCTACTTTCCTCAACAAATACTTTCTTTGCCCTTCTACTCATTAACACTTTCTTTGCCCTTCTACTCATTAGAAATAAACCAGACACACTTCATCTTTCTCGGCTATTTCATAAGTTAATTTTTTTTATCTCTAATGAAATTTCACATTTTAATTCCATCATTCCTCCAATAATTGACTTAAAAGCACGTCCTGTTTCAATCTCAATTGTCCATTCTTTCTATTTGTTATAATTGATCTTTGTATATTAAAACTGTTTTTTTAAGGAGAATAAAACGTTCGATGACAATATGCATGAGTAGTAAAAAGTTCTAATAATAATTACGGCTCACTAAATATTATTTTATTTTATATACGAAGTAAGATAAGATAGAGATCGCGTACATTAAATATTTGAATTATACCAGACAATTATATTTCAATTTGTTTATTGGAAAATTTGTCTCGAAGGAATGCACTAGCCTTCAAGAGTTGACGGACAAAATATAAGTGATAAGAATATGAAGAACATTGTATTCTTCATTTGGTATTACTTTCTCAGTTTGGTTGAAGAAATCATGTTTTATAAATAAAGAAACTCTTATTTTACTAATTATTTGATTGGAAAAAGAATAAAGATTTTAACATTACGATTATTCTTCTTTGTTGGTAGAAAAAAATTATGCAGAACAACAAGTGCCACCAAATATGAGGAATATGTGTGTTTCCAATTTCACTTCAAGATGAGAATATTGTTCAGTATTCTAATATTTTATTTTGTAATACTTTTTGACATCCATTATATTCTATTGACCATTACTCAAGGGTATAATAGTACATCCGACGAACTCGTCAAATGGAAGCTGCCACATGAAATATTGAAGTGAGGTAGCTAATAGAACCATGAGATCAAGAGCATAAGGAGTACCGAGAGACAAAAGAAAAAAAAAGACATTGGATCATATGATACACCCTCAGAATTTATCATGACCCGCATGTTACGGCATGGCAAAACTCTAGAGAGCAAGGTCCATTATGAGACTGAAATTAGCTTGGATATGCGGCTACGACAGACATTTAGAATGTGAAAAACAAAAAATTCATACAAAAGAAATAAGAGAAGAAAGTAAAAGGATTTGTAACAAATGAATATAATAAAAAATTTATCTTATCATTTTTTATCGATTTTGGAGTTTATATAGACAAATCAGAAATAACCGTAAAATAAATAAATAAAATTTAATATTTATTACAATGATTTGCATGATAGATGTTCTATAGATTTTTTAAATATATTTTGATGATCTCTTGAATCAGATTTAGAATTAGAAAATTCAAAACTTAATTTTGTGGATATTCTAAAGATCTTTGAAATAGATTATGATGATCCATTGAAGTAGATTTGCAACTAGAAAATTCAAGAGTTGATTTTCTTAATTTATTATTCCCCCTCAAGTTGGAGCATTCGAATTTCGTATGCTTAACTTGTCACAAAGCGATTGAAACGATCTCTTCCCAATATTTTTTGTAATTATATCAATTAGCTGCAACCAAGTAGGTAAATAAAATATCAAAATGACCTTAGGCTGAACATGATGATGAATAAAGTGACAATTAATTTCGAGATTCTTTGTTCATTCATGAAAGACAGAGTTAGTAGTAATATGAAGAGTTGATTGATTATCACAAAAGAGACACATGAAATGAGAATGCGAAATCTCCAAAGAGAATAGAACTTCTTTAAGTCACAAAAGTTCACTTGTAGCAGCGGCAAGAGCATGATATTCAACTTTAGCAGATGATATGGAAATAGTGTGTTGCTTTTTAGATTTCCATGAGATCGAACTTTCTCCAAGAGTCACAAAATATCTTCTAGTGGATCGTCTAGTGATGAAACAACTAGCTCAATAGGAAACATTGAAACCAACTAGATCCAAAGAAGTAGGCAGCAAAAAAGAATTTCAGCACCTGAACTAAATTTTAAATAGTGTAAAACTCAAAAAACAACATCCCAACATCGTTGATGAGGCTCGTGAATGAATTGAGAAAGTGTATGAACTGAATAACATAATTTTGATCGAGTGATAGTCAAGTAGATAAGTCATCCAACAAGACGACGATATCGTCCTGGATCATGAAGTAAATCGCCACCATCAATAACCAATTGATGTTTTTGTTCCATGGGGAAGGTAACAAGCTTTGAACCTATCATTTTACGTTCTGGAGGGATGTTCAAAGTATATTTTCTTTAACATAAAAAAAGATCAGAATTCATACTAAGTACTTCAATACCCAAAAAATATCACAGATGACCTAAGTACTTCAAATGAAACCAAGAATGAAGATATCTTTTAAAAATAGTAAATATGCAGAATTATTACCAACAAGAAGAAGGTCATCAATATATATTAGTATAGTAAAAAAAATATAGAGCCTCGTGAAAAAGTAAACAATGAATAATCAGCAATAGATTGCTGAAATTCATAAGCAATCAAAGCATCTTCAAGCTTAGAGAACCAATTCCTTGAAGCTTGACATAAATCATAAAGAGATTTACTTAGATGACAAACAAGATTATGTGCATCATAAAAATAACCTGGTGACAATTTCATATAAACTTCCTAGTCAAGGTCACACTGCAAGAAGGCATTATACACATCCATTTGATGGATTTGCCAATTTTGAGCAACAACTATGAGAAGATAACACAATGTAACCAGTTTAGCGACATGAGTGAAGGTCTCATGATAATCTAACCTTTCTATTTGAGTGAATTTTTTGGCAACAAAGCGAGCCTTATACCGCTCGATACTACCATTTGCATTTCATCTAATTTTGAACACCCACCTGCGTCCGATAGGACGTTTGCCAGGAGGAAGTGGCTGAAGAGTCCAAGTGTGATTAGCCTCTAAGGCCTTTAATTCAATAGACATGGCAGCACGCCATTGAGAATCTTATTAGGCTTCATGATGATCTTGTGGCTCATGAGCAATATCTAGTTTAGTAAAAAATACTTTGCAAGAAAAAGAAAGATAATCATAACAAAAGAATTGTTGTAAAGGGCATTGTGTAGTTGGAGACTTTTGAATTCATGAGCGCAATTCGAGGAGGAGACACTACAACAAATATGTTTTATAGCCACGAATTAATAATCACATATGTATATTTGTGGCTATAGCTATATCTTATAGTCACGTTTGCAATGTTCGTGAATATTAATTCAACTATAACCACAAGTAATTATCATCGTGATAATAAATATATAGTTATTACCTATAACTATATAGTTATTACATAATTATATACTCTTATTACAATCATATATTATTATATTATATTAATTTAGGATATTATAATTATTATATAGAATGATATTTATTTAATATTATAAAACATATGGCGGTGGGGATACGTCCACAAATGACTTTGACACCTTCATTGTCACCTTACAAATTAATCATTTTTATTTTTATTATAAAAGAAAATTTGTATGACCTTTGAAAATCAATATAATATGGGCGAACCAAAATGATTTGCTATATATATATATATATATATATACACTCACACTAGTAAGTAGTAACTGCAGTCAATAAATAAAAAAAATGTTAAGAATGTAACACAAGTGTCTAAGTGCTTTAGTGGTTAAGTGGTTTGCATTAATATGTAGACATTTGGGCTTCAACTTCTGGCTCCTCCTAATTTTTCAATATAATTTATTTCTTATGTATGTCATGGGATAATGAACTCGGTCGCGGATTTAAAAAAAGAAAAAATGGGCTTTATCGTGTCGTCTCGGACGGGCCTAGGCTATCAGGCCCCGTGCCGGGCCGGCAAGCGTTCTTAATGTGTCGGGTTATTGAAACATATAATATTATTATAGTGATTATTATCCACGAAAAAAATATTATTTACCGCAATTCTATTTTGTGGCTATTTAAACATATAATAGTCACGAAAAGTAACGTTCGTGGCAATTGAGCACTAGCCACGAAAATTAACATTTGTGGCAATTAAGCAGTAGTCACGTATCAATAGCCACGAGTGATTGTCACGAAAAATATCATGATTATAAATTTTTAGCCACGCTAATGATGCCTATAGCCATGAAGAAATATATGACAACTAATTAATTTTATTGTAGTGAGAAGATCCGCTTATGATAGTATGATACACATAATCTTTTAGATACATAGGAAGATGCTTAGGACGATCAGATCGGTGAGAACAAATAGACAAAATAGTTGTAGGAGACATATCAATGGTTGCTACATTCTCAATAGAATTGTGGGGATCATTAACAATGCCAACAAATGTAGGTGCAGAAGACTATGATGATGAAGTGGAGGAAGTAGTGTTAGGATAAGACAATGATTATAGGCTCTAGATCTTTTGATGTTGAGTATTGAGTGGTCGCAAGTGTACACAACTCCCCTTGAATAAAATTATAGTCAATAATAGTAACTGGACCTACATAATCAATAAAAATCTTATTGAAATAAGATGTAGATGAAGAGATATTGAGTGAAAAAGGAAAAATATGCTCACCAAATTGTACATCATGTGAGACAAAAAAAATTGTATCAAAATCATAAATACATCATCCTTTCTTTTCAGACACATGTCCTATGAAAACATATTTTCAAGAGCATGCACTAAACTTATTATCTTGTTGTGTTAAAAAGGACATGTACATAACATAATGAACAAAAAACACGTATATGTGAATATGAAGATGCTTGACAAAAAAAACTTCATAATATGTTTTATTTGAGAGAAGCAGAGGAGTGTAGTTAATCAAATAAACTACAATAAGAACACAGTCACCCTAAAAATGTAAAGGTAGTGATGTTTGAAAACGCAATGCTCGAGCAACGTTGAGAATGTGGCGATTCTTGATTCAACTCGAGCAATTTGTTGGGGAGTGTAAGCACAAGAGGTTTGATGAAGAACGTCATTTTGAAGAAAAAAATCTTGTAAATTATTTAAAAAATATTGTTGACCATCATCATTATGAATGATCTTGATTGTTTTTTTAAAATTGAGTTTTTATCATTTCAAAAAAAATATAATATTTTTTTAGATGTGTCAAACTTAGTACATAGGAGATATGTCCATGCACGTCGACTGAAATCAACTATAATGGTAAAAAATAATGTGATCTGCATGAGGAATTAGTTTTGTAAGGTTTCCAAACATGGCAATGAATTAAATTAAAAAGAGGAAAAAGATTTATTCAAACTAATAGAAAACTTAGTTCGTGCATGTTTTGCTTGACAACATATGTCATAAATCATATTGAAGTAGATGAAAAATAAGGGATATTATTTTTTAATCACAATAGAATGAGAGGGATGTCCAAAGTGTTTGTGTCATAATTTTGTGAAATTTTTATAGTGACTTTATTGGCCACTAGGTGCGTTGAAACCTTGCATAAATAATAAATCCCTTCTCTTAGTTTACCCAATACAATTAGAGTTTTTGTAACAGAATTTTAAAGAAAATAAAGATTAAAAGAGAAGGTAGCAAAGCAATTTATATCTACACATTACTTAACAATGGAAATGATATTGCAATCATATTTTGGAACAGAAATATATGATGCAAGGATAAATGATTTCTTAGAGTCATATCTCCAAATTTTTTTGCAACAATGAATTTGCCATTTGAAATCGTGATCATTAAATTTTTATTTAGTGGTTGATTATTAACAAGAGCATACCATGCTAGTTAGGTGGACAAAAGCAAAAGCACTGATGTCAATAATCAAAGGAATATTAGAGGATAAAAAAATTAGATGATTACGGAAAATAATGTCCTCCATCTTTTTTATTAAAATCAATCATAGTGAGAAATAATTGAATCTGTGTTACTGAAAGATTGGACATAGCTCCCCAACTATGTGGATGGATGGTGAGAATGTTGTCTTGACAATATTAGCAGCAAATCCTCCTTTGATTGAATAATTAATTAGTGATTTTTTTCTTCTTATTTATGAAGATAAACTTGATATTTTGAGAGTTGATTTCATATTTTTTGCCAATGAATTGAAAATCCATGTAATTAACATCGAATTTCATATCTCCCATAGATCAAACTCAGGATCATCTTTTTTTTACGTGATATTGTTCTGTCTATAAAATCTAACATACTTTCGACTAGCAATGCATTATGCATTAATCGAAATTAAGTTACATAATTATTCTCATTCAACTGGAATGAAATCGAGTTATTCCATGAATTATGAAAACATTCATAGCATAACAAGAAGATGACTTGATAAGATGATCCATTAATGTAGATACTTCTGTCATTGAGAGTGATAACGCTCTGATACCGTTACAAAAATAAAAAATTCGCAAAAAAAATAAAGAAGAAACTAAAAGGAATTGTAACAAATGGATATGAACAAAATTTGACCTCATCATTTTTCTCATTGATTTTGGAGTTTATATAGACAAATAAAAAATAACAATAAAAAAATAAATAAAATCAAATATTTGTTCCAAATATTTGCATGGTGGATATTCTGTAAATCTTTGAATCATATTTTGATGATCTCTTGAATCAGATTTAGAATTAGAAAATTTAAAACTTGATTTTGTGAATATTTTGAAGATCTCTTGAAGCAGATTTAGAATTAGAAAATTCAAGACTTAGTTTTTTTAATTTATTAGAGAATACAATATTTTTTGTGTATTTCAAATATTAATTATATTTATTTTTTTAGCAATGTTTAAATTGATATGAATAAACTTTTTAAATGTGTTATATTAGAAACAAATAATATAAAATATATTAATATAAAATTAATCATAAATAAGCATTTATTGTTCATTTATAATTATATATTCTAATGACCTGAATTTTCTTTGATCGGGTCAAAGCACTCATTTGTTGAAAAATCCATCTATTCACATCCACTAACATATTTTTTTTATAATATAGAAGAATATCTATACTCCGAGAGTTTTTTTTTTATTTTCTTAGGAACTTTTCCTAACTTGTAATTTACCTTCATTATCCATTAAAAAGTTTGGATTATTGTAGATGATGTAACATTATAATATTCTATCTCTCAAGCATATTGACTAAATGTTAAGATTTTTAGTTCCGAATTCAATTTTGGAAAAAAAAATATCGATAACGCTTAATACTTTTTTTATTGAATTACTCAAATAAAAATCGTTCCAAATAATCTCAGGATAATTAAATAAAAAAATATAAGTTAATCACAATCCACTAAAATATCATGTTTGAACATGGCATTTTTGTTAATATGAACTTGAAAAAAAGGCCCCCGCGTGTTATAAATGTGGCTTGTCGATTCGTTTCTGTCTCGCCTCAAGTAGCTACCAAGTAGCGCTAAAAGTAGAAACCTCTTGTTGCCTTCCATTGTTCAGTGTGCAGCATGGCAGAAGCCGCGGCCATCACCACCGTCGGGAAGCTAGAGATCGAGGGCGTCGCCTTCCCGCCGGAGTTTGCGCCTCCGGGTTCCTACAACACCCTCTTCCTCGCCGGTGCCGGTAATATATATGTTTCTTCTTTTCGGCCTTTTGGAACGTTTTATCTCTTCAACGAGTCGAGTTTTTATCAGACTTGCATGCACAGGTGAGAGGGGGTTGGAGATCGCCGGGAAGTTCGTGGTCTTCACGGCCATCGGCGTCTACTTGGAAGAGACGGCGCTGCAGTCGCTCGCCGGTGAGTGGAAGGGAAAGAGCGCCGAGGAGCTCGCCGCATCCGCCGACTTCTTCCGCGATGTCATCACTGGTCCGTATACATCCTGCTTTTGATAAAAATAAAAATAACGTAGAGAATGGAGACATGCATTTGACAGGAGGAGGCCTCCGTTGTGGTTTCATGCAGGTCCCTTTGAGAAATCCACGAAGGTGACGATGGTGCTGCCCCTGACCGGGCAGCAGTACTCGGAGAAGGTGGCGGAGAACTGCGTGAACGCCTGGAAGGCCGCCGGCGTATACACTGAAGCAGAGGCCGCGGCGGTGGACAAGTTCAGGGAGGCTCTCAATGACGAGACCTTTCCTCCGGGATCATCCATCATCTTCACGCACTCCTCTGCCGGCGCTCTAATTGTACGCCTCCCTCTTCTTCCACTCCATCTCCACAGGCTTTTATTCGTTAACATGCACGAACATGTCCTATTCATGCAGATGGCGTTCTCCAAACCGGAAACGTCGAACGCCGAAGCGGCGAGCGTGGTCATAGAGAACAGGCCCCTATCGGAGGCCATTCTCGAGTCCATCATCGGCGAGCATGGCGTCTCCCCCGCAGCTAGACGCAGCTTGGCGACGCGCATCGCTGGGCTTCTCGGCGAGTAACAACGCCGCGAGGAGGACGTCAAAGTCGAGAACGTCGCGGACTTCGGCAGTGTGTGTGTTTGAGGCTTTGCGCAGAGACGTAGAGAGTGCAATATTTACGTAGGAGCAGTCTGAGCCATGTAACCAGCTTTTAAAATTAAATTACTATGTCGTTTTCGTAACGTTTAATAAAATTTATGTATCACTTCATTTTCTACTTTATCCTCTATCATGCAACCAATGAACCATTTTGTAATGAAAAAAAAGGTTGAAAGTTGATTTATAGTAATAAAAGATTTATTTATGTGCAAGTAAATTTCATACATCACTTGAAGTTGACTCAGGCTGCACAATTCATTATTCATACCATCCCTTAGAAAAGAAGAGAAGCAATCCATCCAAGTTGTTTAACGAAACGAAGCAAGTTGTTAGAAGTACGTATATAGAACAACTACAAATAAATGCAAGTGGGTATATGAGGAAACATCAACAAGTTGCTTAAACCTTTTAAAAAATAAACCCCTAATTGGGAAGAAGTCTCAAATGACAACCCAAAAGGAAATCAAATTGGATGACAACTAAATGCATTTGGACATATGAGGAAACATCAACAGTGTACAGTGACCACTGGACGACCGACAGGCTGACACTTTCATGCATTCGATAGCCTCAAAACAGTGCTGAATTAAATGCCATTGGACATAAATATATATATAATATTATCAAACAATCATTACCATGAATTAATGTAATTAATCATATGAATTAAAAAATAAATTAATTGAACCACTGACTTTTGAAATTTATTCATCTTGACTACGCTCAATCCGAGCGGGTCTCTCGTTTGGATAAGTCTATTATTGGAGAATCTAATCAAATATTTAATATATATATATATATATATATATACATATATGATTTTATTTAAATTATATATTTGGATTAGTCTCATAATTGAGTCAATAGTATGATAATCTATTTATTATTTATAGTTTTCAGCTTTAATTAAATTAATTACTTTATGGGTTTGAAATAATTTATATTTCAAGAATTATCTATTTAATGTGAATAGATAATTATAATTTTGATACTAAAGAACATAATATTAACCTAATATTTTATATATCACATGAGTCCAAATCATTTAATCATATACCTCATAACTATCATTTGTTAACAATCTCATCATTGTTAATCATCTCTTATCATTATCCCATAGTTCCTTTATTTACCATGTTGCTACAAGATGAGCTTTTGTTCTCACACACATATACATATATAATCTACTCATACATTTAATATACTCCCAGATTCCTTTTTTATTGCATGTTTAGGAAGTTTATATATATATATATATATATATATATATATATAGAGAGAGAGAGAGAAAAATGGGGTGCATAGCAATTTGCTATGCACCCGGTGTGGTGCATGATTTGGGTCATTAGTTTAAAAATCAATGGCCCAGATCATAATTTAATTTATAGCCCAAATTTTTAAATGGACAAGATCTGGGTCATTGATTTCTAAATCAATGGTTCAGATCATGCACCGCGTCGGGTGCATAGCAAATTGCTATGCACCCCTAACAATAGCAAATGGAGAGAGAGAGATAGAGAGAGAAGGGAAAAGATCGACCATTTTTTATATTAACCTAAGACTTGTGTCGATCATCCGACAGCCGATCAAGTTTATTTTTATTTTTTATTTAATTATTATTTCTGCATAAACAATGATGAAGTCACCCTCAAGGGTTCAAAAAATTTACAACTTTGCCATTGGGCTCTTTCTAGTTTTCAGTTTGGACTTACAATATGAATTTCATGAGAGCTAAGGACACCATGGCAAAAGATCAAAGATCCACCTAATACAAACAAAATACAAAATTAGTCAGATAGATAATTTATTCTTAAACTTGATTCAAGTGGGACTTCTCAACGAGGATCGACCTTGAACTCTGGTAAGAACCTACATCTCATATTTCCAAAAATATAAAAGTGATTATGAACTATCCTCTTATTTTACATAAAATATTTCAAAAACCAGCACAAGTCATGAGTTATATTGGATTTTTTTATTGAATGAGAGCATTTTAAAAGAAATTGATAATTGTGCCGAAATGATATTTGATTAAAGAATATCTGATTATTCATTATAATATGATCAAATATTCTCCCATTCCAATCAAACATTCTAACAAATATCGACATCTCTAAACTATAACCCAACTAAAAAATTGTATATATAATAAAAATATTATTGAATTTAGAATATTATATTTTTCTAGTTTTGTGGAATACACAATATTCCATTTTTTTCCCATTTTTGGTCATTCACTTTTTAAAACAGGAATGTTTTATTAATTTACATTATTTAATACAATGATTAAGTTTTATTTAATTATGATTGAAAATTTTTATTAAATCTTACATCGAGCACATAAATAATAATATGATAAATTTATATTACTCATGTATAAATTTCTTTTATTTATTAGTTAATTAATATTATCATAACTATTAATTAATTATATATCATTAATAAATAAAAGTGCCTTACTATAAATCATGTGTAGTAATGTAATTAAGATTATTTGAATAATTTTTTATCACAAATACTTTAAATAAGATTATTAAATATTAGTAAATAATATTTCATTATTAAATTAATAAAAGAATTAATTATCTTTACCATGGTTATCTTCTTATCTTTAAAACATATATTAATTGTGTTATAATTTTTCATTTAACTCGCTTCAAATCAAACTTAACATGAAATATTAATGTAGACAGGAATATCATATTATATTCAGTATACAGAAAATTTGCGATCTACATGTTATCTTTTAGAGAATATATCTTCTCTTACAATCAAACGGCTCCAAGACCCCGTGACATACAATTATACAACAAATAAATAAAATCAATGCGATCGTCACATGCCTACCTGCCACCTTAATTTCTACCTATTTAAATCACTTACCCTAATTAACACTTTCTTTGCCCCTTCTTGTATTAAGTCAAGCAACTGTCCGGTGGTTGTGACTTGTGAGGTTTCTAATCACCTAACAGTCGGACACCATCCTAATCTTTTCTTCCTCAAAGCATTCCACGATTTTGCAGATAATTAGTTAGGAACTCTTTTTGGTGCTGTTTGGTTAAAGAACAAGTGAGAGAATGACACTTATTCCATATTATTCTACCAAACAGTTTTGAAGTTGACAAGGGCAACTTTGGTATTTAAAGAAAGCTATTCCGATGAATAGTTAAAATTTGGGAGATAAATTATTCTAGCTAAAAGCTGAAATAACTTACTCCTTTGAAAATAAATAAATTAATTAACTTTATCCCTCTCTATTCTATCCCCTAACTAAACAGCACCTTTAAGTTTGATTCTTAAAACTTTTGCACATTTATTTCTATTTTGATTTGTTATATTAAGTTCATATATTTATATTAGAGTTTGACTTAAATCCATTTTGGAGTTTAGAATTAGGTTTATAGTTTATTTATTTGAAATATATTTCTTATTCAGTTAGCATTCTACTTTCTTTAAAATTTTATTATTGGCATAGTATTTTAGGGTTCAAGAGATTATAAAATAAAGAGATATCTAATCTCAATGAAATCCTCATAATCATCCCCATGGGTTATCTCATATATGGGACGGCTTGCGTCTCCCATACATCGGCGAATCTAAGAGAGAGTTAGGATTGATCCTTGGTGATTCTCTTTACGTGTAGGGCTCAAGAATTTTTTTTTTTTGTAATTATCCCATTTAGATAAAATATCTATCATAGTTCTTAAACATCGATGTCGTCTTATGCGTGTAATTTCTTCTCTTGTTCAATATTTTGCAATAAAAAAGTATCATGACAATATGTTTTGATACAATTTACAACAAATTGATATAAGAGCAACATATTTTGTTACCATTCGTAAGAAGAATTCTGTTTTGCGTACATAACAACTTCTACTATAATTGATTTAAAAAAATGCATGAAATTTCACTTTTCAAGCTTTGAAGCGATTTATTATTGATATTACATTTTAAATAGTCTCTTTTAAAGAAATAAAACATTAATAGGGCTCGTAGTAAACACTTGTTATAATAGTTATAGCCCTAGGGCCAACTGGCCAAGCAAAGTCCTTTCAGGCCCCTCGTTGAGAACCCCTGATAGTTAATATGATGTTTATTCTACTAACAATATGGAGTCATTAAACTTGTACAATTGTTAATATTAATTCACAACAAGTAGTAATATTGTATCAACTGCTCATAATTAATACAAATTTCATAATTCACTCGCAACTAATTCTTTGTAAACTTCAAAGAAAGATCTACATGCTATTAATAAAATAATATTCAATTCAAAATTTATTACTTAACGTTCTATCGTTATATCATTATTTGTAATGCAACAATTATATTTTTTAAACAAAAGATAATACAAATATTACAGCTTGTAAATTAAAATATTTCAAATTTGATTGTGATACTCTAATATATGAGAGTAATAATAAGAAGAACAAATCATAGGCAATACAATATTAGGCAGAGGAGCAATGTGAACATGTTGGAAACAAGGAAGGAGATGAAAAAAAATTTTTTTGATGCACGATGAATCATCATATTTAAAAAGTTATTTACCTCCACATAAAATAATATTTTCAAAATACAATAGGCAATACAAATAATAGGCAATACAATATTAGGCAGAAGTAGGAGCAATGTTAACATGTTGGAAATAAGGAAGGAGATGGAAAAAAGATTTTGATGCAAGATGAATTATTATATTTAGAGAATTATTTGTCTTCACATAAAATTTCTATTGAATCTCGATAAAAATATTATCAAAATGCAATGAATACATTAAAGTCCGTCAATTAATAATACTGAATATCTCTTTATTTATTATTTTTATAAATTTAATATTTTGTGATTGAACAATTCAAATTAGGACTTACTATTTTTAGATGAAAAAGAAAGCAACTTCTCAAATGAGAACATATGAGAATACATCTTTTTCATTCAACTTATTCTTGACTTTAATGCGTAACCAATTATAATAAATATTTATTAAAGTTAGAAATTTGAATTCTACAAATTTCAGTGGAACTTGAGAGCACCTATTCAAATTTAGTAAAGTAGTGTCGTGTTTCTTTCTCTATGAACATGACTTTTGACGTTGTCTTATTAAGCACATGTCATGGATAAAGGAGATCCTTCTTCAACCACACAAAAATAAGTGTAATTTATTATTTATTCTTTTAGCTATAACTAATTCTGTCATGGACTTGAACTTATTAAAATATAATTTCACAAATTCGAAGGCGGAGGGGTTTAAGGGGGTGCACTGGAAACCCCGGAAATTTAATAAAGATTTGCTCATATGGGAACATGAGAAGTTTCGGTGGGCAATGTTAGTATTTAAATGACAGGTTGAGTGTTCAAATCTTATCTATTGCACTATTTATTTTTATGTTTTTTCTCTAGTCCGCCTTCAACCCATTTTAAGATCTAGTCCATTCTAAAGTCCAAATGAATTAATTATATAATTAATTTTATCTATATAATTAACATAATTCATATCGAAGAAATTATCAAAACAAATTTTTATTCTAAATTTTTTATGATAATATTAATTTAAAATGTGCACCTCCTTAATAACCTCTCTAGTTCCGCCCTTGCACAAGCTCTTATATTTTTTTATTTCCTTTTCTTTTATTATAAAATTGAGTTATAATAATGAAAATTTTTTTGTACAAGTAAACTCATACACCATTGGAATCAGGGATGGATTCGCATATAATATGAGGGTCTCAATTCCTCAATTTTCCGATATATAAAATATATATACTCAAAAAATAAATTAAATACTAATAAATTATAATAATTATTTAACTGGTATAATAGATAAATAATCTTGACTAATATTTAGAAATATAGAATCCAAATCTTAATTTTTGTAATTTTTTATAATTTTTTATTATATATTTTGATTTTCTAACTTTTTTTCTGGATCCATCCGTGATTGTGATCACATCCAAGTTGCTAGAGGATGACAAATATATGAGGAAAATTATGGATGAAAAAGAGGCCACCGATCGGTACACATTCATGCCATTTTTCCATAAAGACATTCATGCAATTATTTTTAAACATATTCGTACGGTTTGACGGGCCGAAATGTCTATATGTATATATCAAATTCTAGAGTCGGTAGCTAAGATCTAAATTATATCATCGGCAAAATAATAAGATCCTACCGATCATGAGTTTAAATATTATTTTTTTTTATTTTTTTATTTTCTTTTATCGTAATATATTAAATTGCATTTTTAAAACTTTAGATATAAAGCATAAAAAATTGAAAAATAAAGTAAATATTAATTACTTACAGGGCCCACACCATGAGAGAGAAAAGGATGAGAATTGGGTTCATAGACAATAGTCGAATAGGGAATAAGGGTTGTCGTTTGATTTGAGTATAAAAAAAATTAAGTTTGATTTTAATCATGAAAATTTATATATTCTTTTATCTTCGTTGAGAGAATTTTAGGAAGAGAAAAGAAGAATGCAAGAAGAATTTTGATTATTTCTAGTTAAGTGACATTTATCTATGTTGTGGATCTATAAAAAGTAACATTATGTTACAGTCAAAATTAATTCTTAAAAGTATTATTATATTAGTCGTATAGAATTATAGAAGAAATATTACAGTTTATTATTATTTATTAAAAATAATCATTTTTTTACTCCAATGATTTTCTTTATAATTTTATATTTTTTTACACATTTAACTCATCACATCTTTTTCTCAATAAGGTTGGACCGCATCCCAAAAATTCGATTAAGTTTAATCGGACGGGTGGAATTGAGTTTTATGAAGTTAGAACTATAGATTCATTCAAGCTTGGGTCATTTTGGATCAAGTTAGGTCACCCAAACTTATTATTATTATTATTATTATTATTATTATTATTATTATTATTATTATTATTATTATTATTATTATTATTATTATTATTATTATTATTATTATTATTATTATTATTATTATTATTATTATTATTATTATTATTATTATTATTATTAAAAAGTAAAAGTGATAAATAAAATGTGAAAAGTACGTAATATGAAAACGTTCTAAAAAAGTCAAAATACAATCCACTAATACTTAGCAAATATTTTTTTTTAGTTTTTTAATTCTCTTACTTTTCTCCCACAATCGAAACTTACCAAATAAAGATATTTATAAAAAAAATTAGAATATTAAATTCATAGCTGAAATGTGCATAAAAAGTAACTTTTTCAAAAGAGCATAAAAAGTAATTAAAATCATATACTTAGCCGTCAAGTATTTTTATATCAAATTACGTTGTTGATATATAAATAATATTGCTATTGAAGGATCGCTTGCACTTCTATCCATCTCACTGTTAAAACTGAAATAGAAAAGGTACCCATTATTTGCGTTTATATAGTAAAATGTCTTGACCGCTTATAAGCATATGTAGAAAAATAGTTCGTTATGTTAACATCAAATCAACGTACAACACTTCACAAAATTTGTTTTTGGCATGCAAAATCTTTCAAGATGAAAAATCTTTCTTTGATAAAAAAAATAATGGAAGAAAACAAAAGAATATTTTTTATTCCATTCACATGATCAAAATCTTTTCCATCTCATTTACCATTATTACATGCTTCACCTTTCCATTTCAGTCAAAAAGAAAGTCCTAAGAAAATATTAACAGAAATATATTATGTGAATTTAAAACCTAATCGGAAAGTTCGAATTAGAGATACTATTTTGAGGTTTTTATTGTCACTTGATAAAACATTATTTTCATAATTTTTCAATACTTTTCTCCGTGTCTCATGACTTTGTGCACAGCAACTCATTAAAGTTTTGGAAACGAAGACAAACATGGGACAAAGAAAAAATGAATTAGTTAATAAAAGACACCAGGATATGGGCGCAAAAAAAATAATCGAGAAACATGAAAAGGATTATCAAAAAATTGCCAAGTTGAAAAAGAAAATAATATTTAGGTGGCCGATTAGGTTCGTATTAATTCTTTAATGAAAAAAAACAAGTCCACGCTCAACCCATAAAAGCTGTAATAGTCTTAGGTGTCCTTTTTCACTCAGTAATTCATAATTTTCTTATTAAGCATGTTCCATAATTTTATAATTTTTTCGATAATTTTAATTATAGTCTTAAAATTTCTTTTGGCAAAAAATGCATCTAAATTGTTAAATCATATTTTTAAATATATTATAACTAAAAAGAAATAGAAAAAAAAAGAAAAAAATCATGAAAATAGCAATAGTTAATTATTTTTACGATATTTTTCATCTAATACACCGTATTTTTATTTGACAAAAGTTAGTGTTAGACACATATTTGTAAAATAATTCATAAAAAATATTATGATATAATGATAAATACTTCAAAATTATTATTATTATTATTATTATTATTATTATTATTATTATTATTATTATTATTATTATTATTATTATTATTATTATTATTTACTTTAAAAATATATTATTATTACAAATTGGAGGCCCTAAAAAATCATCCAAAAAACTGACCTTATTTTTCTTTTTCCTTAAATATCAAGTTTTGCAAAAAAAAAATATTCAACGATTTTTCTGTCCGAAAATTTTCCTCAGCCCGAATTCAGTTTCATCCCCTAATTTGAAGGCACCAAAAGTTGGCGACAACCAAATCAGAATAAAACGTCAAATAATTTATCCCTTTTTTTCACCTTTTCCTTTCTTCCGTTTAAAATCCAAATACAACAAGTTAAGATACCAAAAGCTTTTGAATACATCACTAACTTTTAGCATGGTGTGTGTGGATGAATATTTTCTTTCTACCCAAATATTTAAGAAGCCACATCGACCTTTCAATTTAACATTAATGATTATATATATTGATTATAAATTAATATCTTTCTAAATGAGAAAAAATCGCTCATTATAATTTTCATAAATACTTTTTTAAATAAAAAGAAATTACTTATCGATTCATCGTATTT
The DNA here is from genome assembly GCA_001647135.1 of Pontederia paniculata. Lineage (NCBI taxonomy): Eukaryota > Viridiplantae > Streptophyta > Magnoliopsida > Commelinales > Pontederiaceae > Pontederia > Pontederia paniculata. The sequence continues at coordinate 25,837 of LTAE01001888.1, read as the reverse complement.
GATAGATGAACATTTTTTTATCGTTAATTAACAAAAAAAAGGTAAAATCGAAGCGGCACGAGGCCGTCACATGCCTACCTGCCACCTTTCTACCTACTTAAATCACTTGCCTCATTAACACCTTGTTTGCCCTTCATGTATTAAGTCATGCAACCGTTCTGGTAGTTGCATGACCTAACAAGTACTCGGGACACCATCCCACCTTCCCTTCCTCCAACGATTAGATTTCATGATTTCAGATAATTAGCTAACAACTCCGGTTATTTTAATGCATGAATTTGGCTCGGCGATTAATTAAGCATCCAAACTTCAACACTTAAAACACCAAGAAAGAAAATATTTTTTTTAATATGAACTTTATCGAAATTTAAATTTAAAATATCTTTTTTTTATGTTAAGTTAAATTATGTGTCCTATTAGATATAAAAGAACATTATAAATGTATTTATTTTTAATATTATTGATATTGCATTTAAATTTCTCTTCTGATATAAATTATGCAAAGATAATATGCATGTGAGTAGTAAAAACTTGTAATAATAGTTACATGCAAAGTCATCAAGACACTTGTGCAAGACCCCAATCATTCAAGAGCGTCAATATGTTATTTATGTATATTAATAATACTCAGTCATCCAACATGCACAGTTGATAAATGATAATAATTTCACGACTAGCAATATTCAATCAATTGTTCCCTCTATAAGAAAAATAATATGCATTATCTCCCTACTACCTAGTCAGAATTTATTATTAAATATTATCTCATCATTTGTCACTATTTCAATCCAATATATTTTTGTTATTTTAAAGAAAGCTGAATTTTCTTTCAATTTCTTTCCATACATTTTTAATTGCATTCATATCTTTCCATTGAAAAACTTTGACCAAGTGCGTCTTGTTGAAGCATTCTTGTAAATTCACTCGAGCATCAATATGTTATCAATTGAAAATGAAATGCCAGGACTCAGGAGTTATTAATTGTAAGGAATTAATTAATAGTTTCTCACCTAAAAAGGGTAAAAATTCAAAACATAATAATTATTTTGTTATTTACTTTAAATATACTTTTATTTTAGCCATTTGAGTTGTTTGAGAATGCTCCCACCCCACCCCCAATCATTAAGATAATAATGGAAATTATTTATGTGAAGATATTTTGAGATGATGCAGTAACAAAACATTCTACTTTAGAGAGTCAGTTCAATTATTATGAAATGAGATTAGTAGCCACGAGTTAATAATAATAAAAAAAGACTAATGCAACTTATCGATCAATATTAGTAGTGTCATCATTTGAGAATTTTGTATCAATGTGGTGAATTGATAAATGCAATAATAACGACTAATTGATATAATAAGGTAGTGAATTATACATCATGATGTCAAAGTGTGGAGGCCTTTGTATATTTGGGTAATTAAAATAAAATCATGTTGATCACAAGGCATTAATTTAAAGGATCATTTATCTTTGAGCGTGGCATTTTTGTAGTTTGGGATTGAAATATGGTTCTTAACTTTTTAGTCCCTCGGGAAGGGTCTTCTACTACTTTTTAAATGTGCCTCAGGTTCGTGTCTCTCTTTGCCAAAAACAGCTACAAAACCAGCACCAAAAACCTGTTCCATTCCATCGATCCGTCTGCAACATGGGAGAAGCCGCGACCGTCACCCCCGTCGTCGAGCTAGAGATCGAGGGCGTTGTCTTCTCTCCGGCGTTTTCGCCTCCGGGCTCCTCCAAGTCCCTCTTCCTCGCCGGTGCTGGTAATTAGTTTCTTCTTTTCTGCCTCTTTGAGCTCCTCTTTGGGCTTTTATCGGACTTGCTTGCATGCACAGGGGAGAGGGGGCTGGAGATCGCCGGGAAGTTCGTTGTCTTCACGGCCATTGGCGTCTACTTGGAAGACACTGCAACGCAGTCCCTCGCCGGCAAGTGGAAGGGCAAGAGCGCCCATGAGCTCGCCGCATCCGTCGACTTCTTCCGCGATATCGTCACTGGTGAGGCTCCTTTTTTTTACATCAAACGTATATAGAGATCGACTGGAGACATCCATGTGACAGGAGGAGGCGACCATTGTGGTTTCGTGCAGGTCCCTTTGAGAAGTCCACGAGGGTGACGATGGTGCTGCCCCTGACCGGGCAGCAGTACTCGGAGAAGGTGGCGGAGAACTGCGTCAACGCCTGGAAGGCCGCCGGCGTATACACCGAAGCAGAGGCCGCGGCGGTGGACAAGTTCAGGGGGGCTCTCAATGCCGAGACCTTTCCTCCGGGCTCCTCCATCATCTTCACGCACTCCTCTGCCGGCGCTCTAACTGTACGACTGCACGCCTCCCTCTTCTACCTCTCCATCTCCTCAGCCTTTTATTTGTTAACATGCACGAACATGTTCTATTCATGCAGATGGCGTTCTCCAAACAGGAACTGTCGAACGCCGAAACGGCGAGCGTGGTCATAGAGAACAGGGCACTATCGGAGGCCATTCTCGAGTCCATCATCGGCGAGCATGGCGTCTCCCCGGCAGCTAAACGCAGCTTGGCGGCGCGCATTGCTGGACTTCTCGGCGAGGCACAACGCCCCGAGGAGGACGTCAAAGTCGACAACATCGCTGTCCTCGGCGCCACTGCGTGTGTTTGAGGTTTCGGGGCTTCGAATCGGAGTCGATGCCATTACTGCACCTGTGTCTTCACATGCGCTGTCTGAACCTTGTGACCACCCTTTTAAAGTATCTTGTTTTCTTCTTATTTTTTTAATGATGGACGACATGGCGTTTGTCCTTGGCTTGTTGAGCAATGCCATAGACAAAATACATCATTCTGCAATAAATAAAATAAAATTACTGCGTATTTTCTTTTGTTATGAGTAATTTTGTTATGAATTTATTAGAAGATGATTCAGTAGATGCTCTATATGTGTGAAGGAATTACACTATTAGGGATGTCGATCAAACATCATTTTTGTCTAAATCAAATTATTAAAAAATAATTTAATAATATTTAAATTATGCATCAATCTCAACCAAACATCATTTTGTCTAAATCAAATTATTAACAAATAATTTAATAATATTTAAATTATGCATCAATCTCAACCAAACATCATTTTGTCTAAATCAAATTATTAACAAATAATTTAATAATTAAATAATGCATCAGTGTTTCGAGATAGAACAATGCTTCATATTTTACTCCACGCATATCTGATACTCCAACTGGCAGACATAAGAGATCACATATAGCATCATTTTTTTAGATATGTGATTGAGATTAAAATATCTAAAATAAAGGCATGGTTCAATCTCAACCATAATTTTAATATCGAACTAGAGCAAAATTTGCTCCACATGGTTGAAAGTTGACTTGTCATAAAAGATGTCATGTGAAAGTAAATTTTGCACTTCCACCGGTTAAAAAAAGAAGAAACCATACAAAGTTCACACCAATCGCTTTGTTAGACATAAACTCAGCACAATTGAAAAAAGAAAACCATTAAAATGCCCATTCATGAATGTTGTGGCCTTGTCACATAGTTAGAATGGGCCACATGTATAAAACGACGACTCTAGATGTACAAAGTTTATGAACCAGATCTACCCAATACATTTTGCGCATTGCAAATATTTCACGAATGTACATCTTTACACCCAAAATTATGGGATAATTAGTAGAGCATGCAGTTAAACAACACAACAGCAGTTCCATCATAAGTTGCGTTAAGAGTATCTCCTTCCTCCTCCTGATCCCCCACCAAGCAGATGTACACTCTGGCAAACTATAAGATGCAAACCAACTGTTTCAAGTCCACACGGTCACTCCCATGGACTTTCATCCTTCTAATCCATTTTGAAGACATTGTAAGATAGCTGGGTACACTCAAAGGTGGTGTCTGCGAAGCTCACAGAACTGGTGTCTGTGAAGCTCGCGCTAGGAAATCGTCAACCCCAAGGCTTGCATCCCCATGTGCAACAGCATCCTCTGGTTCAGGCATATAAAGACTAGACGAGGACGCCTGCAAGAAAGTGCCTGAATTGTGAGAAATGAGAGAATCATTCCATCTAAAGTTGTTAGAACAATGACAATACATGCAAGGACATATGAGGAAACCTCTCAGCTGTAGTAAGTTTCCCACTATTTAACTAAATGTCTGCCAAAATATAATAAAAGAAATTAGAGCCAATCACATTTTATAAGAGCATTCTCATGGTTTGTGGATATTACATGCATTGACAACAACATTCAACAACATTTTAGTAATAATATGTTCGTCTTCCTAAATGGTCAACTATCATGATAGTTGATATTTACAGCATGAATCGATACATCTCGATGTTTTTTGGAGTAACTGCTTGATAAACAGCTAAGTAAAAAAAAGTACAAATTCTAGAAAGTTTTATTATGATACCTTTAGCCTATTCACTGTAGAAAAAGGAAGTAATTGTTCTTACAATCTGTTAAAGGTTTACAGTACACACTGCACTGCCAGATGAAATCTTTGTCAATTAACTTCTAAAGTGTTTCAGTATGTTAATTGAGTAATTTTCTGCTAGTTTGAAAATGACAATAATTGACAAGATATTGATGCAAATGGGTTGGGTGCATCAATCAGTCAGCAGGTCAATATTATTTGAAAATGATAATCAGTGAACTAAGAAAAGCAATATGTTTAGTTTCAGATTTTCAGAAACCTGTTGATGACATGATATGGTAGGGCATAAATTTTATACAGAAATTGCCAAACTGATGAACCACAAAAGTGATGCTTACTCTTTATGACACTGATACTAACTTTCTACCTATATGTATATAAATGATTTATTCATAATACTTCCACACCATCACCTTAAGCAATTTTTTAACTTTGTATTTTGGCAAGTTGCTTATTTGCTGATGTCTTAGATACAAATATACTGATGTATCAAATAATGGAAACATAAAGCAATCTTCATATGAAAGAAAAAAAACATGGTAAGTTAGACAATACCTTGGTATCCAGTTGTCGTTCTTCATTATTGTCGACTGTGACAACAGCACCATGTGCCTTCAACCATTCTTCACAGTCTTCAGTTCCATCTACCACGCCCTTGCTATCTCCATTCTCCGAAAGTTTTGAGAAACCCAAAACACGAGAAACATATGGAACAGGGACCACTGGACGATAGGATTTACACATGCATTTGATAGCCTCAAACCTCATCTTCTCCGTGTATAGATCTGTAAAAGGAATGATACAATGATTTCATAGTACTAAATTATATACAACACGACATAAATATTATCGAGTAAGGTACCCATAAGACAAGCATTTAAGTTGGGAGCCTCCTTATAAAGTCTGAAAAAGAGGATGTAATTTCCAGATGAAACAGCTCCTCGAACTGCAAGAGCATGCTTAACTGCTTCGTCTGCTTTCGCCTCATATGATAATCTAAAAATGAAATCATCAAGTAAAATGTAATCACAGGAACATGATATACATATTCTTTGACAATCTTCAGTTCACTATGCTTATTCAAAAATGGCCATAAAAATATACTGAATGCACTACAAGCAGATGGAATTATCATGTTTGGTCCAATTAATCAAGTCAGATGGAATTATCAAGTTGACAACAGGGTCCAATTAGTCAATATCCGTATTTCATTGGAATTTTTGGAGAATGAATTTGCCCATATGTCATATATGCCGAAAGATAGGTATACCCATTTTTCTTGTTACAAAAGCATCTGTGCAACATTTATCATTAACCTCATAAGAATGACCTAATTCGTAAAAACTAGCAAGTCTTTTCATGAGAAATATTCAAGAAAAACACTAAGCTCATTAGACAGTTTGCGCTAGCACATTAATCATCAAAGTATCATGCCTATCATAGCTTAGTGTTTGGGGTGCACATTGAAGTTTTGAATCTCAGTATGTGCAGACTGAATTGAAAATATTAAATAGCGGGAAAAAATAGTATAACAGAGCCTAGTTTGCATTTTAAAAAAGAAAATCTTCATGGTTTTTCTAGTGTTCCCAACTTAAGTTGATAAGTTATTGGGCATGGACTGTTCCTTATTTAAGTCAAACCGATCGTGAAGTTCTGGAGGTTAACTAAGCGCCAATCTGTGAGCTAAGCTGTATCCTCAGCTAGAGAGATTGAGAAGGTTTAGGCAGGTAAGGCACGGATATGAGTTTGTTTCCCACTTCCAACCCCATGACCTCATGATCATCAAAAGAAAAAACTTAACAGATGTGTCAGAGATTAATTCAACAGCTTGAGTGTTTGGTACGATGTAAATAATCTACTTTACACGAGTTAACTGCGATGACTAAAATGTGGCTTCTTACTTAGTTCCGGCAAGTAAACTGCAATCCAGTTGCAAACCACCTAATTTTTCTATTGCCCTCAAACTAGTGCTTTATCTTGGAATATTCCAATGACTGTCAAGTATGGGTAGTAAAACCAGTAAAAAAAGTTACAATACCTCGTCAAGGATGACAGCAAGTCTCTTTTATTGTTGGTGTGCAGGATAATGTAAAGCAAATTATAAGCAGAAAACTCCTTGTGATTACCGTCAATGCCTTCTGAATAAAGTCTCTTCAACTGTGACTGACACTGCAAGTTGCATGATGCCATTCAGCTTAATCACTAATACTTCAAAACATCAGAATATAATACAATAAAGGATTTATGTCAAGCAATAAAGCCATCTATTATTTCCTAACACTACAAGGATGATCTATCTCAGCAACTGCATATTTTTCTCCCATTCATGACTTCAATATGATTTATAGCACCAAATTAGATCATCCAGTTATTCATCAACCCTCAGTGTTGCAAGAACTTACACAATTTCTGTTTCAAGACATCTGTGTGCCTAATTTTTACAGGATGCAACAAATAGCCAAGAAAATGGTGGTATAGAACATTGAATAAGAAGATTCTTGATTGAAGAACTTGCTTGTAGTTTGACTTAAATGCTCCAGTTCCTAGGCTTTTGTAATATATACAAACATACATACATATAATCTACATTCAGATTGAAAGAGCTCTAAAAAGAACTAGTAATGGCATACTGCTTAATCACCAGTATTCAATAGTCCAGAGATCTATAAAGAACTAGTAATGATACAATGCTTCATCACCAGTATATTTTTCTTTGGTCCTTATAAGGATCCCAAGTAAACTAACTAGCCAATCAATTAAAAAAGAATGTTAGCAGACCTGGTTATATTCATGCAAGTCACCTGCTTCGAGTGCAAATCTTGCGTGGGTTTCATAAACCTAGGAAACAAGAACAGAAGTATCAAGTAAATGATATAAGTTACAGTGAACCAAATTTGCCTCAGGATGGCAACTGTTGCACACAGAAACAATAAGATAGAAGGAGGTACTAAATGGCCACTAATTGCTGGTCAGTGACAGAAAAATATGACTCAAAGATCACTCTTGAAAAAAAACTTAATAGATCACTAAATGATCAGACAAGAATGGATATAAATGACTACAGATCATCAGTAATTAACCAATTGACAAACAAAAAAATTTCTCTAAAAAAAACAAAGAAAAGTAACTAGCATAGACTGCAAAAGAATTACAACCTTAGCAGTGAATGTGTTCTGTATTCTTTGAACAGTCAGGTCTTGACGAATGGATTTAAGTTGATCACATTTGTAAAGATAATTCTTTTTAGATGAATGAACCATCTCCAAAGCTTTCTCAAGGACATCTTCAGGTCTCACCTGGAAATAAGAACCCACTTCATGTTAAATGAAATATATGTGGTAAACACTAAAGAAAGTTCAAAGACCACCAGCAAGATCTACATGTAAAGATATTGTGCAGATAGTAAATTCATATGGGTTATTACAGTTGCAGGATCAGGAGCTGATGTAAGACGAAGATAGCGCTTCTCAATTTCCTGGCACGTTCCTTTGACTGTGAGGGAATCCCAGTTGATATCTTCAACAGCCACACTAGAAACATCTTCATATTTTTTAACATAAAGTGTGGTACTAGGCCTTTTTGCATATGCATATCCACCTTCAGTAGATTTTGATTTCAAATGGTTCATTTCTACCTTATTTCCTTGCCCTTTTTCAAAACGCTTAAAACGGTGCTCTCTCCTTTTCCTTTCCTCCGCTGAACTTGCTAGTGTGATTGCACTAGCATGAAATTTAGTCAAACCCTGTTCTTTATCACTATCACCAGAAGCATCGCCGTTACCTAAATTTGAAGAGTCAGAGATACGCAGCTTCTTTCTTGGGCTCTGACTAATTTTGCTAAGAGGTGATTGTTGTTGAGATGCAACAAACTTAACCCCATTCCAACCACTAAAGTTACTCTGAAAAACAAAGTGAGGTTAAAATGACGAAGTAGAAAGTGTACCAATTTTATAATTAACAGAACAGGCTTCAGAAACAATATATTGCATAAGAGTACAAAAGATAAGTGAGAAATTCCACGAAAGTAATGATATCTTATGCTTCTAAAAGCATATTGCATAAGGACAACAACAGATAGTAAAACTGCAGCCTTAGAGCATAGGTTACTACCACTTTGCTTAGTGCCTCTATGTTAACCGGAGAAAATGCGTCGCCAACCTTCTCTTCTGCAACGGGCTCCCAACGACTTTTAATGCGTCTACCAGGACTCCTTGTCACTTTAGGCAAGAAAGATCCAGAAACCAAATTCTGTGAATTGCTGCAAAGAAAGACGAATATTTGAGCATACCAAGGTCTATAAACACATCCCATCAGTCATGAAGCTAAAGGTAATACATGTGTGCTTTTTTTAGCAGCTAAGGTTTTTTATGCCTCCCAAGGATGTGGAGTGCATTGGGTTGGCTAAATACATGTGAGCTTTATTTGTGAAAGTTTGTAGAAAACACCAGCCTCATATAACTGGATAGATATAGTGCTAACCATATTCCATAAAAAGTTTAATATTGAGCAAATGGTACATGAAAAAAAAACAAAGATTAAACATGTTCAGCTGAAAATCAAATTGGTCAAATGAGAGCTTCACAAACACAGCAAAGGAAGCTCCATTGTGTGCAAGACATTTTCTTTCATTCTAATATATTTAGCGATCTTTTTCATGAAACTAAGGATATGGACAAAAAGTACTTATTTGCAACAACTTGTTAGGAAAAGCCTTATGGCATCAATTGTCATTTTGCTAAACATCTAGTTAGTTGTTATATGAACTCGATAACATCTAGAGAGCTGGGTGTAGTTTTGGGACTTTTGTCTAACCCACACACACAACCCTTTATTTTTAGTTATATTTGTGATCATAAGCCAGTAGGTGCCTTTTTCATGATGCTACGGCTATGGAGAAAAGGTAATGATTTGCAGTAATTTGTTAGGAAAAACCTTATGGCATTAATTATCATTTTGTTAAAAATAACATCTAGAGAGCTGGGTGAAGTATTGTGACCTCTCTCTCTCTCTCTCTCTCTCTCTCTCTTTATATATATATAATTATAGGAGTTCCAACATAGAAGCAATTTTTTTTATCTGATGTTTAGTCTACTGATATTCATCTAACTCAACAACTTCAATCCTTCAAATACACTTAGAAATAAATAACAATTAAGATACATTGTTTCTGCATTGAATCCTCTTCTTCCATGTCTGCATATCCCAACATCTGTAGGTAGTTTTTGTTAAAGGACATCTGTAGGTAGTTGTCCTTTACCATGGTAGTAAACTCATGTGGCTTCCTTATTGAATAAGTTTTCAGAGGAAGATTCCCATCAGTATGTATGGTATTGAAGTACTTACTATAGAAAAATGCTATTAAATCACTTGAATACAACAAAAGAGCTTAGTACGAAAATAATCTACCAGGAAATATGTTATCAAGGACATCCTATGTAATGTGTACTATGAGTTAACAATGGGTTCATTACAAGCAAATGCATTAATATAGCACCTCTGATCAATAATACTTGAAGAGCTGCTTGGCAAAGGAAAGAGTGGTTCAGTGTCCCAATTTTTGGCATAAAGGGTACCTTCTTCAGTCGCCTTGGTGATTATCTGGAGCACTCGATATAAAAAATACAATGTAAACAACACTAATGTATAAACCAATCTACACCAAGTTTCAATGTTAACCATGGCGGCTGAGAGGAAACGAAATAAATCACGAAAAGAAAACACTTACCTCCTTCATTATGTTTTGACTAGCAGATCGTTGGGCATCATCCTTGCATCGGGCAAAAGCCCTATCCACATATGCACAAAGCGATGCAGGTAATTTTCCCTAATCATGTAAACTCATATGAGCACTTATGACACCACTCCGGGAAAGTAGTGAAGAACATTTCTTAACATCACTTTAAGTAATTCCAAGTTTCCAACTTTAGGAAAAAAGGAAAAGAAACAATTGCAAATCTATGCCTTCTTTCTCGACTAAGTCTGTTGTATGTGACACTAATCAGACAAGTTAACCTTGGACACCTAAACACTAGTTTATTAGAGGAAAAACAACTGTTACAGTTGCAAAAGAACAGAAACAAAGACAATGCTTCGTAAGCAAAGGAAGAAATGAAGAACAAAAACTGAGAACGATTACCTTGGCGGTGCCTTGTGCATCATCTTGAGACGCAGGTTTAGAATCGACTTTTGGTAGTGAAACACTGACATAAGCTGGTTTTACTGCTGCATGAGTCGCTGAATTTTCCTTCTGGGATTTTAGCATTCCAAATCCCACATTTGGAGCAATTCTAGGATTCACCATAATCTGCACTTTACTTACCTGGTGTGCATCAGTTGTGAAGGCTGGGTGGGGTTGTTGCTGCAAGTTCTGAGGAACCTGGTTGGAACAAGAATGCTGTAAGCTAGGAGCTTGTGAATAGAAAAGCTTTTGCTCACTCTCGTGGTTCTCATTTTGAAAATTCGAGACAGGAGGCATCTGAACGTAGGATTGGTTGGTGTTTTGGCTTTGAGACACTAAAGCACTAGATTCCAGACCATTGTTCAGTGCATATGCAGTGCCAGTATCTTTTCCCTGACATGGTCAAGACTCAAGAGTAAGATAAGCAATATACCTAAATCAGATAAAAGTCACTATTTTGACTATCTAACATAATGCATGTACTGAATATAGCACCACAATCACATATCTTGTTGCAGAAACACAAGAAAGAGTAATAGATTAACACTTCATATTTCTTTCAAAAGTTCATTACTACCATGTAAATTGTTCTATGTGACTAATTAGATACAAGAGAAGAACATCAGAGATTAGAAAAATCACACATTAAATCCATACCTGAGAAGACGGTACAGATGATACTGATTCGTTTCTCCATGATGTAGTCCCAGGTGGTGGTGGCTGGTTACTCACATATGAATAACCACCACTGGCACCTGCAGTTGAGTATCCAGCAGGCAAAGAGTTGGCAAAAGATGTGACATTCTCTGACCCAGAAGTGCCATTAGTTATAGGTGCAGGGTGGCTATAATAATATGGCCACTGGTTATACTGTTGCTGATAATAAAGAGAATTTGCAGTAGTAGAACTCTGAGTGGAATTTGTATCTGTGGATGCATAGTTTGCATAATGCTGAGATTGGTAATTTCCATAATTTCCATCATTCCTTGAGTTGTTCTGATAATTGTTGCTGCTTTGTCCATATCCTGATGTTGTCTGATAATCACCAGCATTGTAATAAGTGCTTAAGTAACTTGGAGGACTGACATAAGACCCTGAATTCTGAAATGAGCTAAGAGGCTGATAAGCTGCACCTGTATTTGGATTTGGATCAACTTGCTGAGCAGAAGACTGATGAACTGGTTGAGGATAATTATAATAGTAATTCTGGTAATCTGTGCTGCTACTGCTATAGGTATATGGGACAGAAGAACTCGAGTAGGAAGGATAACCAGAATACTCATTTGTTACACTAGCTGAACCTAGAGTGGGTGGAATAGAGGCATGAGATACAGAGTAATTGCCACTCTGAGAATTCGCTGAAACAGACAATTGACTTTGAGGATCATAAGGGAAGACAGAACTTGAAACAGATTGTCCTGTTGACAATGACCAAGATTGATTCCCAGGAGTTAAGGATGAATATAGAGATGCATGTCCTTGATCAGCATTTACGACCTGGCAGGAATCAAGTACATTTTTCGTATTATAGAAACAATTAATAGGAGCACAATAAAGCATCATTAACAACTTCAGTCAACCCAAGACGTTGCATTTAGTCAAATCATGTATTACCGGTGATACAACAAAATCCACTACTTTCTTTCCTTTTAAATATTGTAAAGTACATATGCCTAGTCTGAAAAAGAGGGAGATAAATTCTTAATTAGGTTGCGCTTGTTTCGCTGAAAAATAAGAAAAATGATTCCTAAAAAAAATTGATTTGCGAGAAAATAATTTGTTTTCTTACGCTTAATTGTGTAACAAAAGACAAGCCAAAAACTGAGGTAATGTGCCATATGTTGTAGGCATAATTGTCACGTTCATTGATTAATGATTTCTTTTTTTAAGGGTAAAATGATAACTAGGAAAGGCTGGTCATCTGTAGGTTAATGATGTGTTATTTCCAAGGGAGAATCCCAATGTCCACCAGAAGAAAATTTCCCAAAAATGATGATCAGGCCAACAAATACCTAGCCCCAAAAAGAGAACGGTAAGCTGTTTTCTGCAAACGAGACAATCAGGTCTATCACATATAACCCATGATCTCATAAGAATACCCATTATCAGGAAAGTGAACAAAAAGGAAACCAACCCACTCCATTAGCTCTAAAGAAAAAAAAATGAATTATGCTAGTGCAAAAGTGGAAAGCTTACACATGAATGGAACATTTATTTGTTTACTGCATGGAACATCTATTTGTTGACAGTAAACGACATTTGATATTTCTCACACAAATCCAGAAAGGTAAAGCATCTAATCTTGCTAGGAACCTTATCATTACATGTTTTCCACGTGAACTTCCAACAACAGCAGTTCAAATCCAGACTCTTCCATTTGCACTTTATGTCGCTACTTACCAAATAAAACAACCTAGCCTACATAAATTCTTATTCCCTGAAACATCGTATTGCCAACCAATTATTTGAAAGAAACGACAAATGCATAGCCTATAATCCACTAAGATGACTAGATCTAAATTCTTGTCCACTAAAGAGCATCCTACTTTAAAATCATTTGTGAGAAATGACAATCAGGCTTACCACCTACAAGCTGTAAACTTATAGAATCACATGCTACCATAAAAACAGTCAATCCCGTCTTTTGTTCTTTAAGGGACAATTTGGTTGAAGAATTATTATTCGAAGGATAAGGATTAGTATTCTAATTATTTTAGAAAAAATAGGCAACTCCATCTGTTTCGTAGAATAATTTCTCTAAAAAGTCAAAAGTTCACATTATTATAACTACTTTTTAAAATATCAGTTCTACCCTTGCCATTTTTAAGTGTTTGATGGAATAAAATAGAAGAAAACCTTATTCCACCCTCTTTTACCAAACGAGCCCTAAAGGATTACCACCTATTATTGATACAACATATAGAGAAAAAGATAATTAAGCTCACAAAAAGCACTTGTGCTAAATAAATGGAATAGTCCAAAAATATAACCTTTCCAACATGACTGATCATAATGATTATATTACTATCAAGGATAGTATGAGAGTCTATAATAACAAGTGAAAGTTCACAAACAAAGATGAATACAGAGACAATAGACAAGATGAATTATTTGCAAAAAAACAACAAATTTGTTACCTAAGTACCAAATAAGTTGAACTGGCCTAAATAAATTGCTATCACATAAAGAGCATCCTACTGCCAAAGCTATTACTTGTCAGAAGCAACAAATACTACCTACTATCTGCGACCTGTAATCTTATAGTAACTTCATACTGTCATAAGAACCAGCAATCCACATCACTTTTACAATTATTTCCCATACTAAAGTATTGACTCATATTATTGATATACAACATATATAGAAAACAACTAAGTTCAGATAATTCACTTTTACAATTCTTTTAACATTCTGTTAGGCAGTACGAGCATCCACACTAACAAAGCAAAAGTTCACATATCACAAGAACTATCCTGGGAAAGAAATATATAATCATCGAAGTATACCTGAGCTGGCCTGGGATCCAACCCGGGGATGGATTCACCACCTTGGCCCGCCATTCCAACAGAAAGGACTGTTATTTTCGTCAGAACAGCAAGGAATCTTCAGCTCTACAAACTTAGGCTCGAGCTTGAAGAAACAGCAGAAAACCCTAATCTATTAGACTCGACGAAGAAGGGAAGCCCAGGAAAGGAAGAAGCAACCAAAACCCTAATTTAATCCCGGATAAAGCTCCCTCTCCGACTGATCGCAGGTACAGAATTCCAACTATTCTTTATTTTTTTCATCGCTCAGGAATATAAAGAAAGATACAAAACAAGTAGCAAACGAATCAAAGCAACCGGAGAACAACAAACAAATCGAAACGAAATAAAAAAATTGGGAGCGGACGGATGCGATGCGCAAGAGAAAGGATCGAGAGAGTAGAAACTAGAAACTAATCGCATTGATCGGAAGAAAACAATTGGAGATATCCCCAATTCTTGAGGGGATCGTCGACTTCGCCGCCGCCGGACGGCCAACGCGCCTTATTACGAGGCCGCGAGAAGAATGAGGCGGAGGAGAAGAAAAAGAGGAAAAGAGAAGTGAGATAGGATTCGAAGAACGAAGTAAACGAGGGGAACGTCCTTTGGGTTTGGGCGTATGGTTAATTGGTTTTTTTTTTTATAAGTAGTGGCACCGACCGAAGAGGACAGTTTTGTGATTTTGATAAAACTCGCTGGCCAAGTTGGTAATAAATCTACATCACGTGCCTTTATTGCGCTGGCACGTACCAGATCTCGGCTTCTCTCTCGCCACCAACCCCAAAGTCCCAAGTCCCAAGTCCCAAGTCCCAAGTCCCGGGTCTTATTCTGGTCAACGTGATGGGCAGAAAATAACTGATCCGATTTAAAATTTGGGATCGGACTTCGAAATCTAATTTTAAAACGAACTCACCACTTTTAAAATTTTGGAACATCATTGTGCCAATCGGATATAAAATATATAATTATATAAATATATATATGAATATATCTCGTTCTCTTTTATGTACTTTTTTTTTAAACGGTTAATTCACAATTTTATATTTTTTCTCTTAATTTCATATGAGTATATATTTTTATGTAAAAAAATAAAAAAAGAATCAAAATATTCAAGATGTGATAGATACTGATGTGGCTCAAACTAATCACTCCTATATTGTGGCTGAAATTAATTTTCGAGGTTTATTTGTTTTTTTTTAAAACTTAGTGTTCAAAAAATTATTGGTACATAGTTCTCGAGTTTTTATTTTAAGATTCTAGTAAGAATCACTTCTGCTTGCTCGTAGGTATCTTATTCTCACATATAAAATATACAATATATTTTTTGTCATCACGTTTCAAGTCGCATATTTTTTTTAGTATAAAATATCATTTATATCCTACTAATTACTATTAGTTCAAAAGATATTTATCAATTACTTCATTAATTTATAAAAAATTAGCAACGATGAAGAATAACATGGAAAATTAAGATTGTATGTTGGATGAACTTTTTATGTTGTAATCACGAAAAATGATATATTTTGTTATCTATTTATATTCTAATAATCAAGAATGAGTTATTTTATATGTTCACTTGCATGAAATTTTGACTTTTAAAGTAATTTAAGTTATGGTGTTTTTTTTCTTGAATAAAAAATATAGATTTTGCAATCATAATGTTTCCTATGCATTTTATAATTATGTTGTATATTTCATGCAAATAGAACATATTTTATAAGAATTAGAGAAATGAGGTTCCCCATGAAAAAATTGTCTAAAATATTATTCCTTGTATAAAAATTAATTTCCAAAACTTAAAGTTTATGTAATTTGTAGAGTGAAAATTGTTATGTATACAGCTGAAGTGAAAAATAAAATACCAAGAAAAATGCATAATAAAAAATACTTATTGAATAGTGGATTCATTATTTATTTAAAAATTAATTTGATATATCCATTCACATGACGCAAATTTAGCATGATAAATTTAAAATAAATATTATCAATGATTAATTAGACCAATAACTCACTGGTCAAATATTTTATTAGGGGATATTTGCTTTACATACTTCATCTCTTTTTCCTCGTGGATTTAAGTTGTCTATATGAAGAAAAAAAGTTTTGCTCGAGAAACTTATGAACTTGTTCAAATGCTACTGCTAGCAAAACACAAGAAATAGAATTACCAATAGACTAAAGTAAACTATGTTTCATGTAACGATGGAAACATTAAAGAGTTTGAATCGACAAAGTCCAAGCAACAACATTTCATTTTTTTCCTTGTATCTTTTCTTCTTGACCGCAAGACTTGTTTAGAAGGAGAAGAAGAAAGAAAGATGGAACAGCCCCGCGCCGCCGCCGTCATGAACACATCTCTACCCGCCGAAGCCGTAAAGGGTCCTCCCCTGCCGCTTGAGGGCGTACACGACGTCCATGGCGGTGACCGTCTTCCTGCGGGCGTGCTCCGTGTAGGTGACGGCGTCGCGGATGACGTTCTCCAGGAAGATCTTGAGGACGCCTCGGGTCTCCTCGTAGATAAGGCCGCTGATGCGCTTCACGCCCCCGCGCCGCGCCAGGCGCCGGATCGCCGGCTTCGTGATGCCCTGGATGTTGTCGCGGAGCACCTTCCGGTGACGCTTCGCCCCGCCCTTGCCGAGCCCCTTGCCGCCCTTTCCTCTGCCCGACATCGCCGGAAGCTGATGCTAAGGACGTGGATCGCTCGCCGACGACGAGGTAACGAGTGGAAATGAAGCTTGGAGACGAAGAAGACGACGGTGATGTGAAGGGGTCGATTTGGGGGTGTTACTTTTATAGGAGGGAGTGAGGCGGGTAAGAGTGGATTCGAGGATTGGATTGGAGGGAACGCGAGCCGTTGATCTCGGTGCAGCGGACGGTCGTCGTTCATGGTTTATGATAACGAGGATCGGTGACGTGGCTGATAATTATAGAATTTGATATGGGTTACGGATTTGTTCTTTTTTTAATTGGACCAAGATTTTATTAATCAGTTACCTTTGTATCAAATATCATTTATGCTAATCATTTAATGGCTACCAATTTAATAAAATTAAATTACACTTAATAATGTTCTTTTTACCCCCCATAAATATTAATTTAGATAGAAACAAATCACATCTTCCATTTTAGACTTCTGGTAAGAGTCACAAATTAAATTATATAACGAAATTTAACTTTTAACGATTTTCTTCGTTAAAAGTAATAAGGTTCAAATACATTGTAGATAAGATGTTAGTATAAAAAAATACTCTTACGTTTAGACATTTAGGAGGCGTTTGGTATGAGGTAATCTAAATAAATTATCGGTTATTTAATTTAAAATTCTCAGGGTCCACTATATTATCACGTTTGGCTGCAACAGATTATCAATGATTTTTACTTATTTGGTAATCTAAATTATCACTTCATTAGTAATGAAGATAGCACACATAGGAGGTGTTTTTCCAGATTATCAACAAGATGATATGCATTTTGACAAAATTATCTTTTCAACCGAACTTTAAAAAATTTTATATTTTATTACGAAATAATAGTGTTCAATATTATCTTCTGATTTTTTTAATTATTTTATGAATGATTGATAATATAAACTCATATTTTGACCTAACTCATTTTTTTATTTTTTTTTTTGTTTATATTTATTTCAATTCAACATTTTTGGAGGGTATTTTAGTATTTTTTTGCTTCATAATTAAAATTATAATTTATGTTATTGCTACTTACCAAACGCTATGACATAATATTATCGGTAATTTATAAAGCGTTAATATATCTTAGTGGTGATCTAAATTACCCGTTAATAAAAACTGAGAATGCGCCAAACGGCCCCTTAGGTTATGTTTAGTATAATTAGCAATTTATTAAAGGATATCGATTAAATTAGTGGTTAGGGGGTTCAAATAATAAATTGAATATAAAGTATATGATAAACATAATAATTTAATAACCAATAAATGTAAAATAACATAAGTGTAAGTGATATAATATTCATTATCAATATAGATAAAATAATAAGATTTAATGAAAGTGTACTCTATTAATTTAGGGTACACTGTATATTTGATCATCTAGTTCGTTGAATTTAAGATATGTGATTGATAGAAATAAGTAAAAATATATTTTTTTTAAATATACTATTTATTTTTTATCACATATATCAAATCTAACGATTCAAATAATTTGATAAATCTTCGTTAAACCCAAAATTAAATATTATTTTTAAATCAAAATTGTTAACTTCGAAAATTTAAAGTAAATTCATGTTCTCTTTTATAAAATCGTATTTTAAAATCGATACTAGTTTATATAGCAAATAAATTAAGATATAAAATAATTAATATACATTTATAATATAAAAATCTGAACATATTTAAATTCAAATGTATAAAAAAGTTAATATATTGCATTAATATGACATAAATATGAAATAATACAAATAAAAACTATTTTTTTCTAACTAATGAGTAACTAATAGCTTTACAATGTACTAAGTTAAAGAAAAGTAACGAAATATAAAAATTCACTAAAATTGGTTGCAATAATTTCAACTCATAATATGTTATTTGTGAGTTTCATTCATAATTGTTAGTCAATTAGTCAAATAAAAATATTTAATATTTAAGAATATTTTATTATATAAAATAAAAAAAATTATGTGTATTCATATAAAATCATACAAGACTCATGTAAAATCGCATAACATGAAAGTCTGTAAAATTTTATATAATGTTAAAATTATTTTTTGGTAAAAAAAATCTAAAGTTTATGTTGACTTAACTCATTTTGTTAGAGTTTGACGATCTTGATCTAAATATGTTACATATATATAGAGGACCATGTTAAATGGCCTTAAAAAAAATTGTAAAAGCAATCATAGACTTATAAAAAAATATAAATATAGAGATAGTATTTAAAGAAATAATAGTGTAACTTTTAGAGAGAAAATATTCTATCAAATATATAAACTTATTTGTTTGTTTTTTTTGTAAAATGAGTGGAATATCGATTCTTATACGTGGAACAATAATTCTTTAACCAAAGGAAAATGAAAAAAAATGTATGTTAAAGTCGCCATTGGATTAAATAAGAAACTCATTAAAACTATAGAAAGCAAAAGATATGACAGAGAGAGGTCTTTACGCGAAGAAGAGACTGTAGAATACGCTCCTTGTGACGCGCATGGCATAGCAACATATATGCCTTTGCCCGTCCCTACTGTAACGCTCTTCCCACAAGTTGGCCCCTGTTTTATAGGGAGCCATCGTCCTCTCCTCGCCTCTCAAATCTTTCTGCCCTTTACGTCAATCTCATGCAATCAAACAGACAAAAATATTGGATCCTGTTCTGAAGGACATCGTTCTCGTGCACGGTTTCTTTCGCTTCTCTGTCATGGCCTGATACCTTGTGAGAGAGAGAGAGAGAGAGAGAGAGAGAGAGAGAGAGAGAGAGAGAGGTGGGAAGGAGGAGGAGGAGGAGAGGGAGGAGGGTGGAGAGACCAAGATGTTGCAGAGGGCAGCAAGCAATGCGTACTCCTGGTGGTGGGCAAGCCAAATCAGGACGAAGCAGTCCAAATGGCTCGACAACAACCTCCAAGGTCACCTACGCCAATCACATCTTCCTCTTCTTCAAACTCATCTCAATCTCTGATAAATTTGATCATTTAGATCATCAAGTTCCTTTAGTTTTCTCATTTTGTATTTGCTGTCAAAGAATTTGCTTATCGAGGTGTCAGATTCTGAGCAGTTGAGAGTTTCCCTTCAACAGGCAGAGAGGGATTCGATCAAGAAAGTTATTCAAATATGTGATCTTATCATTGTTTTCTTAACTATATTTACGTATCTAGGAATAAATATGATGCTAAGATCTGCTGCAATGTTGCCGTTAGGATTTCCAATTGAAAATAATATAATTCCGAGCCATTAGTAAAATTAACAATTCTATGTTTGCTTCTCTACTTTGTTATCATAATGTGGACTAATTGGCATGCAGACATGGAGGAGAAGGTGAAAGCCATGATCAAGCTCATAGATGAGGACGCAGATACTTTTGCTAAGAAGGCTGAATTGTACTTCAGGAGGAGGCCAGAACTAATAAGCTTTGTGGAGGAGGCATTCAGAGCTTACAAGGCATTGGCTGATAGGTGTGACAGGATATCAGGAGAATTGCACAAGGCCAACCACACTATAGCAACTGCTTTTCCTGATCAAGTCCAGCTTGCGCTCGAGGAGGACGACGACGACGGCTTACCGAAGGCGATTACGTCCATCGATCCTAGCAAATTGCGGAAGCCGGCATCAGGGAAACCTCAGTTCAGCCTAATGAACAAGAACAAAGAAGAGAGCACCGGCCTGAGGAGAACACATCACAGGAGGATCAGTTCTCACATTAGCAAGGATAGGGCTCAAGGAGAGATTGAAAGGCTTCAGAAGGAGATACTTGTGTTGCAGACAGAGAAGGAATTTGTGAAGAGTTCCTATGAAAATGGCTTAGCAAAGTACTGGAACATCGAGAAGCAGATCACTGAGATGCAAGAGGAAGTTAGCAGCTTGCAGGATGCTTTCAGTGCTAGTGCCATAATCGAAGACGACGAAGCCCGGGCATTGATGGCGGCAACAGCCATTAAATCCTGCGAGGACAGCTTGGTCAGCTTACACGAGCAGCACAAGATCACAACAGAGGAGACAAGAATAGAGTCGGAAAGGATTAAGGATGCTAAAGAGAAGCTGAAGGCTCTCAAAGTCGAGTGTGGACAGACAGACAATGAGACTTCTGAGGCCTCTGATGAAGACATGCAGTTAGGTTCCATGAAAGCTGAAGAACAAATTTGCGGTCTCAAGGAGGAAAGATTGGAGTTGCAGACGATATGTCAGAAAGTAAAAGAGCATTTCGAGATGAGCTCTGAAACGTCTGTGGTTGAATTGGCAGAAAAGATCGATGAGCTCGTGGATAAGGTCATCATGTTGGAGCTCACTGTCGCATCGCAAACGTCACAGATCAATACATTGAGAACAGAGACAGACGAACTCCAGAAGAACCTCCATGGGTTGGAGGAGGAAAAGATAACTCTGATTGATGATTCCAACACGTTGACAGAGAGGTTGAGGGAGGCGGAGGAGGAACTGCAACGAGTTCAAGTTCTCGAGAAATCTGTGCAGGATGAGAAGGGCATCATCCAAACGCATCTCGCGGAAGCCTGCGACAACTTCAATGATCTCTCGGAGAAACTGCAGTCCCCTAAGCACCATGGACAAGGTGCAGAAGCTCATGTTTCCAGCAAAGAGACAATTGTTGGGAACGAGGTTTCTAAAGATGCAGTTCCTGAGGAAGATGCCACCAGCCAGTTCGATCCAACAATGAGCAGCCAGCATTCACAAGTTGACGATCCGGACGATGTTTCAGAGCTGCAACTGTCGATGCTGATTGGGAAGGACGGCAGCGATAACAATTTGTCAGCCGAGTACAAGTCCATCCTCTGCAACTACAAAGATACCAAGAACAGGCTCTTGGAACTGGAGAAGAAGAACCAAGAACAGCACCAGGAGACGATGGCGCAAGTGAAGGAGTTGAAGATTGCCAACGCCATGAAAGATGAAGAAATCCGAATCCTGCGGCAGATATTGGGCTCCTTACAGGCCAACCAGAATGCAAATGCACAGGAGAACACTGAGAATTCTGGAAATGCAGACCAACAAACCAAGTCAGGCTCCTCGCCGATTGAAGAAAAGTTCAGAGCGGAAATAGACAACTTGCTGGATGAGAACTTGGACTTCTGGTTAAGGTTTAGTACGTCATACCACCAAATACAGAAATTTCAGACAACGTTCATGGACCTGAAAGTTGAGATAGAAAGGTTGGACGGAACAAGATCGCAAGAGGGCGCAAGCGCCAAGGTCGTGGCCTTCGCAGATGAGGCAAGGCAAGACAGAGCCCCCGTCGAGAAGAGACTGAGAGAACTGAACACAGAGCTCCAAGTCTGGCTCGAGAAGAACGCAATGCTGAAGGGAGAACTCCAGTGCAGGTTCTCGTCCCTGTGCAGCATACAGGACGAGATATCGAAGGCCATCGAGTCGGAGGACGGCGAGTTCACTCACTACCAGGCGGCCAAGTGCCAGGGGGAGGTGCTGAACATGAAGCTGGAGAACAACAAGGTGGCCAAGGAGCTGCAAGCAGGTCTGGATCATGTCAGGGGGCTGCAGGTGGAGGTGGGAAGGGCTTTGTCTAAGCTCCGGGAGAAGTCCCTGCAGCTGACGGCGGCCAAAAGCCACCAGCATCATGGCAACTTCTCCAGGCATCTGTCGTCCAAGACGAGAGTGCCGCTGCGGACCTTCTTGTTCGGTGCAAAGCCGAAGAAGCCGTCCATCTTCTCGTGCATGAGTCCGGCGATGCAAAAGCAGTACAGCGATATAAGAAGATCTCAGTTTCCTACATAGAATTTAATTAAGTAAAGATGGTTATTATCTTAGTTGTTGTTGTTATTTTGCCTTTTTAATTCTTATTTTGTGCTTGATTCTTACAAGGTGCGCTTATATAATAGTTTTGGTGATTAATTAAGATTAATCTAGTTTTTACTCAAAAAGAAACGAAAATTAACCAAGTTTGAGACAAGTAAAAAAGTACTTTTAAAGTTAGGTTTAATGCACATACAAAAATATCCTTATATATCATAAATTTCTGATAAGTTACTTTTGAGAGCTGAAATATGCTCTCCATATTTACAAAAGCATTTTATGTTTTATTGGTACATTAAATCCTTTAAAATTCTATAGCATTATCTCTTTTTAGAGTACTCAATTAGCCATGTTAAGTTTCAAGACTTAATAGAAACAGAAATGTGAACCGGAGATTTCGATATTTCGTTGTGAAATTCATGGATATGCAACGAGTTATGAATATTTTGTAGTTATGAATATTTGGATGGACCTGGTCCATTTTCAATATAATTTTTTGTTCCTATTCTATGGAAGCATGCATGATGAAAATACATGGCGCCGAGAATCTAAGATTAAGATCCTTTCTCCTAGGATGCCTTGTAACATAATAACAACACATAATATCAAGAATCCAATATTAACAAAATACCTTCGAAAGCACACCCCATCATATAAAAGAATACTCTCATATTGATGCTATTAATGTATATGTTATGATTTGACTATATACTAGAATATTTGATCAATAAAAAATATGAAATAAATAAACTAGAAAAGCTTTTATATCATGTGAAAGTTTTATTTCAATACTAAATACCAAATATCTCAAAAATAAAATCATGACTAACATGATTACAACTCAATAGAAAAATAAATTGAAAGAGACATGCATTTAGATTAAGAACCATTATCCATGTGCAAATTATATCTATCATTATCTATATAGACTCTTAACCAACATGATCCAATAGAGGGAAGACACTTATCTCATGAGATATAACCTCTAGCATATAAAGCAATCAATATATATAAAAGTATGATAGCATTAAGCATAAAAAAATCAAGACTACAAGATAGGAAACCATGATATAGTAATCAATGTACTATACAATGATGAGTGCTATTATGTAAAAGTCAATACTCTTCTTAAAATATTTTTCAATGTTATAGATCAATGTATTCATTTCCTTTATAGGTAATGCTATGATTTTCCATATTATGCATTGAATCAATATTACGCTATGGTCGAATGCAATGATTTGCATTACATACAATACTCTCAATTAATGCAATATTCTGGATGACATATTATGCTCAGGATTAATGGGATACTATGCACTAGATCAATATAATACTCTGATTGACATACAAAGCTTTGGATCAATATTGTTATTTTTTATTTATCTCATTAATGACTTTAAAATATGACTCGTGAGCTCCTAGGAGGTACGCCAATACAATGGTAAATGATGATGCACAAATCACGACATATGTCATCAAGGGAGATGATGCTCGAGAATCTCCTTTGTTGCAAATGAAGAGAAGACCAAACAATAAGAACTAAGTAGCTTTATTATAGCTATACTACTAATCCCTAACAACAAAGAGTATAACAATGACTCTCAAACTGTGCAATACATTATGACCTCATTTTTATTTTATCTCTCTCGATTAACTCTTATTTTCCCTCAATATAAATCCTTATTATCACACAAGAGATTTTATGATTTTCAATGCAATATACAAAATAATATTATCAACACCAGTTTAATAGACATAGATCGTGTTCTGATATGAACACAAGTCGTGTTATGCAGCATAAAACACCTTCGCTTACGAAGTCGTGACACGGTCATGTTAGAGTTTGGCACAAGTAATTTTCAATCTATGCAATAAATTATAAAGCTTTATATGAACAAGGGTGTGTGGGTAGGTTCGTGTCAACGAGTTAACCTCCTGACGCATATCGTGTTTGATTCTAACTCGGACAATATTCCACCTATATGTTTGATTACAACTTAGAGGAGCATAGGTCATGTTCACCGCATCACGTTGATCCTTATGATGCAGTTTTTCTCTTTCTATCTTATTTAAATAACATTAAATATTCTCAAACACGTCATCCCCCGAGTTCAAGGTGACAAAAGTCATGTTCCATGATAGATGTAATGTTATGTTAATATATGAACGCGAGTTATGCCCCGTAGGGATGCGGTCCATATCCGATACCATGTTGGCAGTTGGATTTTTTTTTTACGGATGCAGACTGTGTCCAACCGCTCAGGCCGTGTCATTTTTATTTTTTTATGATTGAATCTACGCTATTTATACAAAAATATTATGCTATTAAATTCGAATTAAACTAATATCTTGAGATCTATCAAGAGACTGAATATATATAATATCGCAAAAACTATTCTACTCATAGCATACATCAATCTACCAAGAATTTATATCTAAAGGAGATTTGCTTATGTACATAATTTGTTTGTATTATCAGTGTTGCATCCCCTATTGTTCCTCATGTTTATCTACTAATTCTCTTCTTTGCTGCTTGCTTTATTGCTGATCATTATTGCCTTCTCGTTAATGTCCTTTGAGAATGATAGAGAAAAAAATGAGAGAGAAAGAGAAAGAAAAAATGAGGGAGGAAGATAAATCTCATGATGGGCAAGGGAAGAACAATAATGAGCAAGTCCAACGAAATTAGGATTTTATTTTTTAGAGCAATACGAGTTGTGTCCTAGTTGAGTTAAAATCATGTTCTATTTTTTTTTCGGTTGAAGCCGTATGTTACGAATATCCTATGTTTATAGGGCCAATTAGTTTGAGAATTACAATCCTATGAATAAAAAACTTTTACTACGCAATTTTTGTAGGATATAGAATGGCACCAAGAGGGGGGGTGAATTGGTATATTAAAAAACTCTTGTTCTTCTTGACTTAATCTAAATGTGTTATGCGTAGCGGAAGCAAACAAATATGGATATAAACATAGATAGAGAGAGATAAGAGTAAGAAGAACAAACACAGTTTGTTATCGAGGTTCGACCGAACTCCTGGCCTACGTCCCCGCTCCGATCTTCTCCATGAGATCTTCGGAGTTCACTAAGTCCTTCTTCAAGGGCGAAGGCACCCTACAAATCTTCTTTCTTGTACTGAGGACAAGGAGAACAACCTCTTACATGTAATCTCTCAAGTTCTCTCGAATCCCTTTCTCAAAGAGGAACTAAGGCACTCGTTCTAGCACTCAAATTCAAACGGCCAAAGTTAGCCTCTCAAGACTCTTGA